>PVKS010017749.1:0-41413 GCA_004027875.1 Aplodontia rufa
GGAGGAGGAGGAGGAGGAGGAGGAGGGTATGCCGCTGGTCTACATTTACTATATCAGCCCTTTTACTTGTTACTGTAGAGTCTACTCTTTCTACTTCAAAAGAAGTTAACTAAACCAGCACCAGGCAGGTCCTCCAAGAGGTTCTAGAAGACAGCACTGCTGTCACAGGAGAGGACGGCTCTGTATGTGCTACTGCCCCTGAGGGACCTTCTAGTGAGGCAAGATGTGGTGGTGGGGAGACAGTGATACTGATGATCTTGCTTTTGTGCAGGCCTTGGCTAACATTTCTGTGTCTTGGTTTTCAGCCAAAACAGTTAAAAGTTTAACTAAAATATTTTTAAAAATTAGAAGGCAGTTAGGGTTACAGTACAAGAATAAGAAAATATCTTTGGGAGCTGGAGCAGTGGTTCAGTGGTTGAGCGCTTGCCTGGCATGCATGAGGACCCAGGTTTGAACTCCAGCACCACGTACACAAATAAGTATCAGAAAAACAAAAAACAGATGAAAAGATAAGTAAAATTAATTCTCTCACTCTCTCTCTAAAAAAAAAAATCTTTGTACAGCAGTACAATGTATTTTGTTTTTGTTTTTAAGAAAGAGTGACCGTGAGAGAGAGAGACAGAGAATTAACTTTTATTTAGTTTTTTTTATGTGGCCTTCGTTGCTCCAACAGTTTGTTGTGTATGTGGGTGCTGGGGTTTGAACACATGTACTTGTACATGCCAGGCAAGCGCTGTAACCACCAAACCACCTCTCCAGCTCCTGTATTTGTATTTTAAGGTAAGTATTATTATAAAAGAATCAAAAAGTTAAAGAAAGGTTTTTTTATCAAGTAAAAAGAATCCTATCAAGCTAAGGTTAATTTATTATTGAAGGAAGACTAAAATAATAAATTGAGTGTTGCCTACAGTCTAACAGAAGGGCAACTCCCAGGCCTTCACACTCTCTCCACTCACGGACTCAGATGGAGCAACTTCCAAAGCTGCAAGCTCCACTCACACTAAATGCTCCACGAGCACCGTTCTTTCTTTCATATTCTATTTGTACTGCACCTTTTCTATGTTTGGTTGTGCTTAAATGCACAAATGTTTCCCGCTGTGTCACAGCTGCTGGCGGGACTCAACGTATACATATGCTGCACTGGTGTGCAGCGTAGGAGCGCAGGCTCTACCACACGGTCCAGGTGAACAGAAGGCCGGACCACCTAGGTTTGTTAAGTACACTCTGATGCTCCCATCATGTCAAAATCGCCTACAGATGCACTTCTCAGAAAGTATCCCTGTCGTTAAGTGACACACAACTGTATATAAAGAACACATATGAATCTATTAGAGATAAAAATGTGTATTTTCAGAAGAAAAAATATTACAAATCTGAAGAGCAAATATGATTTGTTGTTATCAAAACTTCTAGGAAAAGAGATGATTAATTTTTCCTTGCACAAAATCTGAAAGGAGACTATATATATATATATATACACACACACATATATGTAAGAATTACACATGTATGCATAAAAACCTAACTCATGATGCAATGGAGATTTAAATTTTATCATGACAAATACCCCAAATATATATAAAAACCTCAAAAGTTGACAGAAAATAGTAATTCTTCTAATTATATGCCTCTCCCACTTTTTCTTGGTACCAGGAATTGAACTCAGAGACCTTTTACAACTGAGCTATATCCCTAGTTTTTTTATTTTTTTTGTTTTGAGACAAGGTCTTGATAAGTTGCTTAGGGCCTCACTAATTTGCTGAGACTGGCCTCCAACTTGTGATTCTCCTGCCTCAGCCTCCCCAGTCACAGGATTACAGGTGTGCTGCACTGGGCCAGACAGTACATATTCTCTTAAAGTATTGTTTGCTAAAATTTGGATTAAGCAGTATGGCAGGGATAAAGTGAAAATTAATTATTTTATGCAAAACTTGATTAACATTTTGCAATTTTACAAACTCAGGTATGAACAGAAATAAGAACAATTTTTCACTAGGAAACGATTTAAATGGTATCAGCATAATCAAGCAAAATGGATTAATTTCTATTTCTACCTCAAAAGTAATTTGTCAAGTTATTTATTTTCAAAATTTTAAAGATATGCAGTATTTCTGCAATGATCTGATAAAGACTCAAGTTTCTATACTATTCATTTTAAAAGACCCTAATTGAGCTTTCAGCTAGCTCTTTCTGACACGTTCTTTTTTGGTTAGTCCCGAGTGTGCTTTATATATTAATTGTATGAGTCAATCACATACAGTTAGACATTCTGAATTCTGTTTTTTAAATCTATATTTATAATTGAGATGATAAAAATGCAAATACAAATAAATACATTAAAAGTTAGAACACAATTTGAAGTTATTGTTAGCTTAGCCGTCTAACATACTGCTTCCCTATGTATTCTAGCTTCCACAGAGGAGAGATAGCATTCGGCCCTTGAGTCTCTGAGCTTGGGATACTTCACTTAGCATAATTCTTTCCATCTCCATCCATTTGATATCAAAAGCCACTGGTTCTTGAATGTGTGATAAAGTTTCTCCCTCAATTGTATCTCTATATCCATCTAATAAAAAAAAAAAGAATATCCCCCCCCCAAAAAAAAGTTAAAACATAGAACCTAGCTTGGGCTCTAACCAAGAAACCAAGGAAAATTACGTATTAACTTTAAGTATCCCTCACAAAAGAAATGTCAATCAGGTTTTTTTTTTCTTTTTTAAGAGAGAGGGACAGTGACAGAATGAGAGAGAAAGAGAAAGAGAGAAACAATTTTTATTTAGTTTTTCAAGTGGTTTTCATTGCTCTGAGACTTCCATGTATACATGGGTGCTGGGGTTTGAACTCACGTACTTGCGCATGCCCGGCAAGCGCTATAACCGCAGAACCACTGCTCCAGCCCCCAATCAGGTTTTTATTTATTGACAATATATTTTTACAAAGAAAAATGGATCAAAACACAAGAAGGATTCCTTAGGAAAACTTCATTACCAGCTCTTCATACTACTGCTCTTGAGGTGTTCAACTCCAAGACAAACCAATCCTCCTTGTGAGATCAAAGTCAAATCCCAGCTCTGACCGCAGATGTGGTGTGTTATCCTTGACCATGTCTACTTTTCAAGCTATTATAGGAAGCCCAAGGAATTTCTTAAGAATGTAGCATACACAGTAATAAAAGGATTCTAAACATTACCTCTTTTTCAAATGGGCTGTTTTCCCCAACTCATTGCGTAATAAGTGGTTAGGTCTCAGTGTCCTGCATTTGGCTCTGCAGGCTAAGTTAGTGGAAGGGTGTGTGACACGCGGAACAGTCTTACTCAACTGCCTGGGTGTACCACTTTGAAAAATACACTTCTGAATCATATCCTCAAATATAAACCTAGAATGTAGAAAACTTTGCCAGGCTAAGTCTCCTTATTTAAAAAACAACAAAAAAAAAGTGGTAAAGGACAACCAGATTCATTCTCAACTATTTAAATGAAAAAGTCTTACTTATCTCCCACATGGATCAAGAGTAGATTTCTTGGTATAAAGACAATACCAAGTCTAATAAAGACAATATGTGTCTAGTGATATGAAGAATAGCCAAAATCACACCATTATTCAATGACCAAAGTAAAAAATTTTAAAAGACATAAAAAAACAACCCACAGAGAGAAAATATTTGTAAATTAAATATCTGATAAGGGACTTCTATCTAGAACACATGAAGAACTTTCATAACTCACCAGTAAAATGATAACCTAATTTTAAAATGGGCAAAAGATCTGAATAGATGTTTCTCTGAAAAAACCTACATATGGCCAAGAAGCACGTGAAAAAATGCTCAGTATTAGTCAAGGATAATGCAAATCAAAACCATAACGATACACTATTTCACATACCCAATGGCATAGCTCTAACTTTTTAAACATGGAAAGTAATAAATGTTAGTGACAATGTGAAGAAATAGGAACCTTTATGCATTACTGGTGAGACTAAAATGGTGGGGCTATTTTGGAAAACAGTTTAGCAGTTCCTCAAAAAGTTAAAACAGAGTTACCATATGACCCAGCAATTCTACTCCTACACAGTTTCCCAAGCAGGATGAAGATACAGACCCACACACGAATCTGTGTATAAATGTTCACAGTGGCAATATATAATAGGCAATGTATTCAAACAGCCCAAATGTCCATCAGCTGATGAAAAGAAAAATAAAATACGGTATATTTATACAATGAAATACTGTCTGGCAATAAAAAGAAGCAAAATGCCACAACATAGAATAACCTTGAAAACACTATGCTAAATGCACGAATGCAGTCACAAAAGAGTATACAATGTAGAATTCCATTTATATAAACCTTCAGAATAAGTAAATCCATAGCAGAAAGCTGGCTGCCAGGGACAGCAGGGAGGGGAACAGTTAACACTCGTAGGTGCGGAGCTTCTTTCTGGGGTGACGAATGTTACTAACGGTGATGGCTGCAGAGCTCCAGATATTCCAAAACCCACTGAACTACACCTTTTTTTGGGTGGGGGTAACTGGGGATTGAATCAAGGGGCATTCTACCATTGAGTTAAAAATGTAGTGACAGGGTCTTGCTAAAATGCCAAGGCAGACTGTGAGCTTGTGATCTTCCTGCCTCAGCCTCCTGAATTGCTGGGATTACAGGCATGTGCCACCACTCCCAGCTTGAATTGTACACTTTTAAAAAGTGAATTTTGGGCGCTGGAGTGGTAGTTCAGCAGTTATGGTGCTTGTCAGGCATGAGCGGGGACGCGGGTTCAAACCCCAGTACCATGTACACAACCAAGTTTCAGAGCAACGAAAGCCACATGAAGAACTAAATAAAATTGGTTCTTTCTCTCTCTCTCTGTCCCTCTCTCTTTAAAAAAAAAATTAGTTTAGTGATGTGTGAATTATATTTCAATAAAGCTGTTATTTTAAAAAGAAAAATGAATACACTGAAAAGCACAGTTTTTTTTAATCAGGACATGAATATTTTAGTATATGTTTTATTACTAATATCATGACTATGCTAGAAAAATCATAAACACAAAGTTCCCTTTGGGCACCTTAAGGTTGACACTAAAATTGGAAGTGTGTTTGTAAAAGCAACTTAATCCTGGGAAGTTTCAGGCCAAAGGCACTGGTACCTCAAACTTCTAGGAAGCTTTTCCCAAAATATGACTACGTTGAGGACTGAAAGAAACCAAAATGGCCACAGATCTCTGCTTTCTATAATCTCCGCAAGTCTGCTCATCCTTGTCTATGTTTCTATTTCTAGACTATTAGATTTGAATCATGAACCTGAACCCCTTTGTTATATAAATAAGTAACAATATTTATTGTTAAATAAATAATGAATGTTAGAAGTAAAGAATGTTGGAACATCAGAATTACAGATGTAGAGGTCTCATATTATTCCATTCTCAATCATTTCCAGTTATTCTCACATATTCCAGAAATGTGTTACCTGATTCTTTTACAGTTTGAGTGAAAAGATCAAATACTTTTAGAAATTTCTGTTGCTGTGCCAGGCGCAGTGGGGCACGCCTGTATTCCCAGTGACTCGGGAGGCTGAGGCAGGAGGACTGCAAGTTCAAAGCCAGCTCAGCAACTCAGTGAGCCCTAAGCAATTTAGTGAGGCCCTGTCTCCAAATAAAAAATAAAAAATGGGCTGGGGATATGGCTCAGTGGTTAAGTGCCCCTGGGTTCAATCCAGAAACGTCGGTTCTTTTTTTGAATATTTGAAGCTACCACATTCACTAAAATGATTACCCATGTGAAGTTGATTCTAGTAGCTGGAAAACCATTAGATTTGTCATTAAATGCCTCACCAACATCAGGCGGCCTCAAATAGCATCTAAATACCTTGACCCCGAGAGGAGAGCACTTAAAAAACTTAAAAATGACTTTAGTACAAAAAAAAATATCATCTTAAGGTCAGATACCAATCTTAACTATAGCCACGCAGGAGCAAAAGCACATACTCACAGCTGTTCTGTCAGATCTGAGGCATATCAACTGGATGGATGGCCTTAATTCAGATGAATTTCCTGCATATTATCACCTGGATGAAATATATGTCATTATTTTTCTATCTTTCTGAGAACAAAAAGGACTGAATCCTAGCAAACGGAACCAGTGGTCTTAGAAGTGCTGCCGGCGCAGAATTCTCTGATGCATGTGGATGAGGGAGGGACTCAATGTCGCCTCACATGCCATACCTGGTATGCACTGCGCTGTGGCCTCAGTGGTTATGGTTGGAGCAACTGGGGGCTGCTGCTGACTGGAGCTCACTTCTGGCTCTGGGTTAACTGAGGGAGAGAGGGCTACCTCACAGGATGAGACCTGGCTGGGCAGATGGGGCAGGAACTCTTCAGAAGCAACTTGCTCATCCTGTCCAGGCAGCTGCAGGGCAGACAAAGGGATACTGATCTGTTTGTTAGGATGGGATGTGCTCACAGGCATCTGCATGGCCACCTGCTGGTTGGTGCCATGGGTACCAGGGGGTCCTCTGTTTGGTGAAGCCAGAGATACCCTAGCAGTCTTTGGGACCATTGGTCTGGAGATCACAGAGGGGGATGCAGACATACCATGTGGGTCTAGCTCTGTGCTGACGGCAGAGGTTACATGAGAAATCAGCTTAGCAGACCCCACGCAGGAGGGACCAGCATGAGACTGGAGCTTGGGCTTTGCCATCTGTGTCAAGGACAGGGCTGGTCCATCTACCCCTCCAGTCAGCTCTGCATTTGCCACAATGTAATAATCTTCTGGAATTTCTTGTTTGATTTTCTTGATGATGACATCATTGCTGCATTCATCAACCATCTGCGCCTGGGAACTTGAATGGAGGGAAGACGGAACTATTCCCGGCCTTTTGCGAGCGATGCTTTGAGGTCTTTGGGTTTGGGGTTCAAAGTCACTATCCTCATCTGTAACAGATGACTCACAAACCATGTCAAACAAGGTGTTTTCATCTTCGTACTCTTCAACAGCCTCATCCAGTTCAGAGGGCTCACTGCAATAAGAGAAGTCACAAGAGTCTCTGGTCCGGTTACAGTCTAGCTTTGCTTTCACTGGTCTCCCAGGGTACCTTTCAACAGGGCTAGTCTGTGTCTCAGAAGGCACCCCAATTATACTGGGACTATCAGAGTTAAAACTTCTGTTGTCCTGGAAACAGACCCTCTCTTGGGACCCAGCTCTGCAAGTAGCTGTTAGTGGCCAGTGATAAGCATGGCCAGCACTACAGCCCCACATTGCAGTCAGGTTCCCATGGGAACCCTCAGAAAGCAAGTGTTTCAGGTTTGGAATGAGGCTGCAAATGGTCCCATGGCTGTGGGCCCAGCTGACCAATTTGGACAGATTCTCAGATGAGGTATGAAGACAATCCTCCATGTTACAGGATCAGCAGTGTCTTTCCTAAAGGGAAATAAAAGAAGAAGCCATTATTACCCAAGACATTTCAACGTCTTAATTAATTTCTACTAACTATGATCAACTGGCATAAAAAAGAAGTGCACTTCAGAGTCAGACACGGTGCCTTACGCCTGTAATCCCAGTAACGCAAGAGACTGAGGCAGGAGGATGCAAGTTTGAGGCTAGCCTTAGCAATTTATCAAGGCCCTCAGCAACTCAAAAGGGAAAAAAAAAAAAGACTGGGGCTGTAGCTCAGTGGTAAAGTGTCCATGGGTTAAACCCACAGTACCAAAAAAAAAAAAATCACTTCAAACCTGTACCTAGTTAACATCACTGCCATTTGGGCAGCAACTAGAAGGGAATATAGAGAAAAGTAAAAACATTTAATGACTTAAAGAGAAAAATGTTGCCTTCTTTCTTTATTGCTATAATAATGCCTCCACAAAAGAGGAAAAGAGAAAAGAACTAATCCAGCGATAAAAAAGAGATGAGCTTCTTAATAGTACATTTCCTTTCCAAAGTGACACAGATTCGGTCAGCCCCTTAATTTGTATTCACCAAGAAGATGTCCTTCTATTGCTACCCTCCAGAAACTTATTACCAGAGGCAGTCAAAAAGGCTTGGATCCACTCTAGGATGGACTTAAAAAAGGGGCATCTACACTCGGCCAGATACCAGAAAACAAGGCAACTGAAGTTCAAAGAGAGAGTAAGGGGCTGTAAGCTTAGGGAGCGCGAGAATGGAGGAAAGCTGGGAGGAGACTCCGCAAGGGCAGCGACCAGAAGCAAGGATGAGCAGGCAGGGTCAGTGCCACAGCCACTTCTAGAGGCAGGAGTCCCATCTCCTGGCTCTCTGAAATCCCTAAATACTGCTATTTATCACACAATTGGAGGTAGAATGATGTCTGAAGAGTTCCACCATCTGAGGGTCCCACGAACCCACAAGGATAAGAAACTATCAAAAAGGAGAAAGCCACTTCTTACTGGGCAGGAGTCAGGATCACTTCAGGTCAGTGAGGACAACACGATGGGCAGGAAAGCTGAAGGGGTGTGAAGTCTGTAGACGCATGGAAAGGTGAACAAGGCTCTGCCAAGAGGCGGATCCTGGGGAACTGGGCAGGGAAGCACAAGGATCTTCATGAAAATATTTATTTTTCATAGTATGAAGAAAGCTGCTTTACAGGAAAAAAGAAACTTTTAGGTCTAAAAGTATCATATCGCTTTTCCAAAACCTGGGGAAGCCAGTTTGCAGCCACATAACAATGAATGCCTAGTTGGCTTCCATCTGACTTCAGCTACAGCCTTCAGTTACAACCTGCACCACAGTCCCTGACGTGCCACTCCTTATAAGGTTTTGAACCTTTCAAAGGACTTGTTTTGCTTGCTTTAATACTATTAGATCTCAACTGCTGATGGATGACAAACTTTCTATAAGTTGGTTTCAATGGTTAATTGTTACTTCAGGAAGAAACAATAAAAAATTATGTAAATGTTTTCAAAACACAGGAGAAAGAAAGGCAGCTGGGAGGGAGGAAGCAGGGGGGTTATCAACCCAGAGGGGAACCTTCAAGGTCCATGAGAAGCCCAACTAACACCTGAGTAAAGTAGGGGAAACATGGGATGGGGGGAAACCAAAAGGGGGAGATCATGAACTGGCACCAGCCTTGGCTTGCTCTGTCATTATGCATTGTTCATGATTATGTGGCAATGATTCTTTCCTTTACGTATGACTATGTTGAATGAAAAAAAAAAAAAAACAGAGGAGAAAGAGAGGGCACTACCCAATTTGTTTGAGGAGATCAGCGTAATCCTTATACCAAAACCTGGTAAAGCTTTTACATTAAAGAAAATTATACACCAATACTCTTCATGAAGACTGATGTAAAAATCTTTTACGAAACATTAGCAAGGGCAGGAGCAGTGGCTCAGCAGTGTTGTACTTGTCTGGCATTCTTAAAGACCCGGGTTCAAATGGAACCCAACAATGTATATATAAGTATTTACACTGTGACCAATAAAACTTATCCCAAAAATACAAAGCCAAATATTCAAAAATCAATGAAATTCAGTGTGTTAACAGCCTATGGGAGAAAACCACCAGGTCATTTCAATAGATAAAAAAATATTTGACAAAACTCAACATTCATTTATAATAAAAACTTTTAGCAAACTGCTAATAGTAGGGCAATGTCCCAAAATAGACAATGGGCATCTATGAAAAATGCACAGCTAATATATTTACTATAAAGGACTGAATTATTTCCCTATAAGATTAGGAATAAATAAAAAATGTCCACCTATAACACCTCCATTCAATCTTGTACTGGAAGTCCCAGCCACTAAAATAACAAGAGGTGAGAGGGTGGGGATGGAGAAGGGGAAGGGGAGGGGGAGGAAGAGAAAAGGCAAAAAATCAGAAGAGAAGAAATAAAACTGTTCCTATTTGTAGAAGATACGGCAGTTTAGGTAGAAACTAATTTCTACCTAATTGATTTTTAATATGTGGGGAAAAAAGAATTCATAGTTGAATTCTGCAAAGTAATAGCAAATAAGATTAATATTAAAAATCAATTATTCTTTATATGCTAGAAGTAAAATACTGGGAAATTAAAATTTTAAATGTTCTATTAACACTAATGCCAAAATATACAAAATACCTAGGAATAATTCTGACAAAAGACACTGAAAATGTCTAAACTAAAAACTATAAATAATGATGAGAGAAATTAAACAGGATCAAAATAAACAGATATATTAATGAAGACTCTTCATGTAAGATTGATATTGTTCCCTAACTGATCTGTGGATTCAGTGCCATTCCGATCATGAAGGTCTTGCAGGTTATGTGAAATAATTTGGACTTTGTTATAGAGCCAATAAAGTATAAGGTTGTTAAGAAAGAAGGTAACTATAGAATCTACTGTCATGGAAAATCTATGTTACTTTAGTTAATTTGTTACTGATATTACATAAAAAAGCTTTAAAAATATCAATGCATCTAAAATATTCACTCAAATACCTCAAAATTCTCAACTCTCCCTATATGCCATCAGAAAAGGATTAAAATTAATTACAGTATTCTATTTATTCAAATTGTTCCAACAGCAATATTATTCAATCACATTTAAAAGTGGTGTCCCATCAACAGACATGATTCAACATGATGATTCATGCTTCATAGTCCACTCAAAGAAAAAGAGTAAATAGAGAATCTAAAATTTCTTCCTCAGGTGAATGATAAAATACTTTAAACTGCCTTTAAATTTATGTAACTTTGAGCTGGAGCAGTGGCTCAGTGGTTATACCACTTGCCTGGCATGCACAAGGACGCGAGTTCAAACCCTAGCACCACATACACAACCAAGTGTCAGAGAAACAAAGGCCAGATGAAAAAGGAAATAAAAATTGATTCTTTCTCTTTCACCATCCTCTTCCCTCTTGAGCTTCAAGCTGCGCATGGTGGCACACACTTATAATCCCAGTGACTTGGATGGCTGAGGCAGAAGGGTTGCAAGTTCAAAGCCAGCCTCAGCAACTTAGCAAGGCCCTAAGTAACTTACTAAGACCCTGTCTCAAAATAAAAAAAAAAATAGAAAAAAATTTTTTTCATAAAGTGCTGGGGATTTAGCTCAATGGTTAAGTGCCCCTGGGTTCAATCCCCAGAACCCCCTGCACAAAAAAGTTTACATACCTTCATTCTCTTGATAGAATTTGCCAAGACCTAATCATGTCTATAACAAAGAATCTGTTACTGAGTACATGCCTGTCATCCCAGTTTCTCAGAAGGATCACTAGTTCAAGGTCAGCCTGGGCAACTTAGATACTGTCTTAAAATAAAAAACTATAAATAAAAAAGAACTGGGTTGTAGCTTAGTGGTAGAGCATCCTGGGTTCAATTCCCTAGTACCACAAGAAAAAACAATCAAGAAAGCAAAACAAATCAAAACCCCCAAACTGTCCCAGACGATACACCTAGAAAGTAGACTGAAGGCAGGCTGACCCCAGCTCTGAGAACAATGTGGAAACACACGCGCCACCCTTACTCCACACTCCACTGGAAGTGCTCTGGCCAAGGTCACAATCTCCAGGTCCACAAATTCAACCAACGCCACACTCCTCGGGCCTCGCCTCTTGGCTTCTCAGCAGCCCTCATAGCTGCTCTCCGTCTGCTTGAACACTCTCTGCCTCGGCTCCTGCGACGCCCACCTCTCTGCTCTTCTCTTTTGGGGCTCGTTTTTCTTTTTTTGACCTTTACAACTGGAACTTATCGGTGCGCTTTCTTCTCGTGTTACAGTCACGCTAGACGCTGTTCTCCTCCGCCCTCGTGCAGCTGGTTATAAAATACATACCTCGACAACTAAAATCCAAAGTAACGTCTCAATAAATGACATTACCATCTTCTCAGATTTAAAGCCCGAATTCCAAAAGTCACCCTTAACTCCAGCACATCCTTTACGTCACTGTGCAGAGGAATCCATAGGGCTGGTTTGATTCCAAGCACTCATCTAGTCATTGATTTTTCTAAAGTATTGAGTTTACCAAGTTTCTAGTTTATATTACTAAGATCTTTCTGAAGCTTGTAGGAAAAAAAGCTGAAATATTCAGAATGTGAATAGACCTTAAATTAACATTCTAAAGGTGGTAATTTCATATTATTTAACACTGTGGACACAAAGTATTATATAATATATAAATTAGTTCCTAACTCTTCACTGGTTCTCAGGAAGGCAAGACAGGTCTGTTCTATTATTGTGAAATATTTGCTCATGGGAATGAGACGAGAAGCTACTATGTATATCAGTTTAATAGACTCGTTTTTAGGAATGGACACAGTGAGTATTGAAAGTGATATAATGAGATGAGATGAGACGGTAAGTCAGCGACAATGTTGGGAAGGTGAGTAACCAATATTTATTCATAAAATGAAAAATTTTAGAAACTCTGAAATAGGCTTAATGGACATTAAGATGACTTCAACTTTAAGACTGGTAATAGAACTAAACCCTCTAGAAAATATTCAAAGGAGACCATCTCCTGAGAATACTGAGCAAATAAAAAACTGATATGGTTTTAGTTGAGTGTTATGGTCCCTTTGCCAAAGCACAAAAATTTCCTTACTTTCTTATGTTTCTGGAATTTCTATTCTGGTCTGTTCATCTATTTATTTTATAAATTAATACTATATAATTTAAAACTCCTGTAATTGAAAATGGTTTTATTTTCAGGAAGGCAAATCTCTTATTATCTTTATTTTCAAAACTGTTTTCTAATTTCTAGATTTTATAATCAAGATTTCAGCATGCTACATCACATTAAACATGATATTTGATATTTATTCATAATAAATTTTCTTAACCAGGTTAAAGGTGTTTTATGCTTCTTAACTGGAAAGAATATTGAATTTTATCAAGTATTTGTCAACTGTAAATATCATTCTTTCCTTTTTATGTCATAAGATACACTTACAGATTTTGCAATGCTATCACATCTTGCATTCCTACTGCTATTTCCCTATTTTGGCCAATGGCTCATCACTGTCTTCTAGATCTTTAAATCTAGAGTCACAATGGTCAAGGCACTCTTCCTTTCTCACAGGATGATGGCTTATCCCTCTCTGAATCTGCTCAGTGAACACCTACACACTGCCCCAAGCTTACCCTGATTACTGTAATTAAAATCACAGTAAATAGCATCACCATCTTGATGGCTGCCCAGGACTAAATCCCAGATTTAAATTTCTAAATATTTTTAGGACCTAGGGATCTTTACATAAACCAAACACACTTGTCAGAGGCTGCACTGTGGTGTGCCATCTTGTTTCGTAATCCTTCTCTGAGCTCAAGATTACTGAAGGACAGAAACCTTGCCTACAACTGTGTCTTCAGTAACTCTCACAATGTCTAACACACGGAAGTTATTTGAAGGTATTTGAATAATATATTCATCTGAGTTCTCATGAATCTTCCCCCTTTATTTTTTATCTGGAGTCTGGTTCTCACTGAGCTAGACAGGCTGTTGCTGAATTTGGGATCCTGTTGCCTCGGTCTCCCAAGTCAATGGGATTACATGGGTACACTACTGTGCCCAGTCTCATGAACTCTTTGATTTGAATGTCTGTCCACTGGTTATGTCCAGCTGTCAGTTCAATCTTCAACTTACCATCATGTACTTCCCCTGCCCCACTATCTCCCGCCCACCCTGACAAGGATAGATGTCATTCCTAGCCACTGAGCACTGAATGAAGCACAGCCATGATTCGGAGCAGCAGAGTGGGTCAACAATTGAACTGGAATTTCCACTAGCTGAAAATCCTTCAAAGAAAAAGACCATCTTTAATTGCATGAAATGTTACTGAAAACTGACTCAGAAAAGATCGTCTGTTGCAGTGTTTTACCCAGTTCACTGAAGAAGTCTAAGTGGAGAGGGCTGTATAAGAACCAATTTACAACAGAACTGGAGCATAGAGCTTGTGCATCAGGGAGGAGAGTGTGACTGTGAGTGGGTGTGTCCTGGGTAGCAAACTTCAAAACTATCCCCTGTGGCTCCAAGGAACTTAACCAGTAGCCATGTGGCTTTGAAAGCAGCATACTTTGCCATAGAGGGAGACTGACATATGTCACAGAGTATTTCAAACTTCACTGAGTGCTACTGTTTGAATGTGTCACGCTCCAAAATTCAAGTTTCAAATTTAATCTTTACTGTGGTGGTATGAAGAAGTGAGGTCTCTGGGCATGGAAGTAAGTCACAAGGGTTCAGCCTACATAAATGGATTAGTGCCTTATAGAAGAGCTGGAGAGAACTAGGTTAGGCACTTTTGTTCTTCTGCCATGTAGGGATGGTATTCAGTATCTTTCTGCCCTCCTTGCCTGCTGCCTGCCTTCCCCCGGGGGAAAACGCTGCCACAGGAAGCAGTCCAGACACTGAACCTGCTGGCACCTTGGTCTTGGATTTTCCAGCCTCCAGAACAGGTAGAAATAAATTTTAGTCCTTTTAAAGTTCCCAGTCTCAGTTATTTTGTTTTAGCAGCACAAACAGACTGAGACACTTGGCCACCATGAGGCACCTGCCCTGTGGTGGTGCAATGCCTCAGCCTTATTTGTTCTTCAGCTCTCCTACTTGCCAGTTCTGCTCATGAACTACAAATGGATTGACATACTAAAATGAGATACTGCTGGGCACAGTGGCACATTCTTCTAATTCCAGCAGCTTGGGAGGCTGAGGCAGGAGGATCACAAATTCCAGTTCAGCTTCAGCAACTTAGCAAGACCCTGTCCCCAAGGTAAAAAATAAAAAGGGCTAGGGATGTGGCTGAGTGGTTAAGCGCCCTTGGGTTCAATTCCTGGTACCAAAAAGAAAGAAGAAAGGATGGGAGGGAAGGAGGGAAGGAAGGAAGGAAGGAAGGTAGAACAAAATGAGATACTCCTTCAAAATGCTGCCTGCAGATAAGCTCTAAGGTAGCTGTGCAGAAGAGAGAATACCAGCAACCACACCTCCCACTTCCAAACCAGGCCTGCTGCCCTGATTTTTGGAACAGTCTATGAGTTTTCTGGGAAAACTCATCCATTAATTTTTCTAGAAGTGGTAAAGACACTTTTCCCTTGGCTGGTGTTAGATACTTAGCATTAATTAGATTTTTTTCTCTCTCTCTTTCTCTCTCTCTTTTCTTGTTACTGAAGATTGAAATTGGGGCACTTTACCACTGAGCAACATTCTTGGTCCTTTTTTATTTTCAGATGGGTTTTTACTAAGTGGCCTCAAGCTTGAGACCCTCCTGCCTCACTGGGATTCCAGGCATGCGGAAAGGATTAGCTTTCCGAGTAACCTGAGCAGTCGCCCTCCCTCCCTCCTGTTTTTGCCTGGCTTTGGAGGGTCCTCTCAAGTCCTCCTTTCTTGTTTTCCAGGTTTCCCACAGATTTTCTTTTTCTCTAGTTGGCATTTCACTTGGTTTTAAGAAATTAGTGAAACCTTCGGCTCAGCTGACTGAAAGCTAACATACAACCAGGAAGTCACTGCAACAGCAGTTTCTGAATCGGGCCATGCCCTGAAATCACCTATGGCTCTGATTAGAAAGCAGAGAATCTGCTTCTTAGCTCAACCCTGGAGGTCCCAAGGCACTGACAAGAGGCTGGACTTGGGAATCTGTGCTGGTACTAGTGCTTGCAGCCAATCCCAGTCTGCATTTGAGAACCATGACTCTGCCTGACTTTGTTTTTTTTAATAAAGAGAGAGGGACAGTGAAAGAGAGAGAGACAGACTCAATCTTATTTAGTTTTTCACGTGGCCTTCGCTGCTCTGAGACTTCATTGTGTATGTGGTGCTGGGGTTCAAACTCGCATATCTCGTACCTGCCAGGCAAGCACTATAACCTCCGAGCACCGCTCCAGCCCCTCTACATGACTTCTAATGATAGATATACTATAGTCAACCAAGCCTTTACTTTTGAACACTTTATTTAGCTTGATTCCAATTATTTATTAATATAGTGGCTACAATGAACATTCTTTTTATATTAACCTTTTTCATATACCTCCATGTCACTCTGATAAACACCTAGACATAGATTAAAAGTAGAATTTTAATTCTTTCAGTCAAATTGTCTTTAAGGTAGGATCTATCAGACTGCTCTCACATACTAGAAAGTATCTATTTATCCTCTACCTAGATATGATAGTGTTATTTTTCTTAAATTTTTGCTAATTTTAGAGGTGAAATGATACCTTAGTGCTTATTAATGGCATTTTATAACTATAAAATTACTTACTCCTCATTCAATACACTTTTTTTTTTTTAACAAAGAGAGAGACAGAATCAATTTTATTTAGTTTTTCATGCAGCCTCTGTTGCTCTGACACTTCATTGTATACGTACTGCTGGGATTTGAACCCATGTCCTCATGCATGCTAGGCAAGTGCTGTAACCGCTGAACCACTGCTCCAACCCCCAATACACTTTTCTTGATAACTGACCAGGTCATTGTGAACAATGTATGCAAAACCCAACATGGTTCCTACTCTCACTAATGTAGAAAGTACCAATAATCAAACAACCAAACGTAGTAAATGGTACATCAACACTGTGATAAGTGGTACTATTAGAGCTTCTAAAGCAGAAACCTGACCTATTTAAAAATTGGAGATGTTGGAGAGGATCCTGAGAACTGAAGCTAACAATAAAGAGAATGACTAAAGTGCACACGGACAGAACTCGGTGTGTGCCAGTTCTAGTCCAAGCACATCAGATATAGTAATGCATTGGCCTTTATGAGGAAATACAGTTATCTCCACTTCATAGGTGAGAAAACTGATGCTTTTCATTGTCACACGGCTAGTAAACAAAGGAGCCAGGATTCAGCTGGATGTGCTGGCACCTGTCTCTAATCCCTGAGGAAGGAGGATCACAAACTCAAAGTCAACCCCAGCAACTTAGCAAGACACTTTCTCAAAATTAAAAAAGTAAAAAATAAAAAGGGCAGGGATGTGGCTCAGTGGTTAAGTGCCACTGAGTTCAACCCCCAGTACCAAAAAAAAAAAAAAAAAAAAAAAAAAAAGAGTCAGGATTCAGAGCAAAATGATAAGATGACGTCCCGGGTCAGTCTACTATCATATGTCACCACCTCTCAGGTGATGCTCCTGAATCCTGTGCCATACCAGGCTCAGTGCTGCACTGCTTCAAAGAATTAGCACAAAAGCCCCACGTCCACCCGGAGCGCCAAAGAACTGTCAGCAAATATTAGGATGGACATCTCCCCATCTCCCCCTCTCACTTCCAGAGCTGCAGCCAATGCTCCACACTCTCAGAACACCTGACTCAAGAGCTCGGGAGGGAGTGCAAGGTTTTCCTTTTTTAAAACTGGTAAAACCAAAACGCTTATGTTGATGATCCCTTGCTAATCTTCCTCATGTTGTAACACATTTGAACATTATGCACCATTGTTTCATGAGTATGTGGGAGAAAGAAATCTATAAATTCTGATATTTTTAAGTCTCTCAAGTAAAGAGAGTCTGCCTCTTGTACAAACCTATCTGAAACAACCTGGTTCCATAAGATGGGAGTTTATTATTTTCTACTTACATTAAACATATTTGGCTTAGAACACCGAGGGTGGATAACTTTCAACATGATATAAGCTGACTCAGCATTAGAAACAAGGGCACTTAAAGCTGAAAGCCCTTAATCCTCTGTCAGGCTGCCAAACTCTTGAGAGTTTAAAGCATGACAACTTAAACACATTCCAAAGGCTGGAGCGGGGGCTCAGCAGTTGCGGCATTTGCCTGGCATGTGCAAGGACCCGAGTTCGAACCCCAGAACCACATACACAATGAAGTATTGGAGCAACTAAGGCCACATGAAAAACTAAATAAAAATTCATTGCCTCTCGCTGTCCCTCTCTCTGAAAGAAAGAAAGAAAGAAAAAAAGAAAGAAAGAAAGACATTCCAGAGAGGATTTCTAAAAGAAACGTCCACTTCATTTCGGGCCCTGAATGAGTGAGTGAACTAAATTCTCTAACAGGTTACTGAGCAAACACTTACTACTTTCATAAATGAAGTGCAGGGATCCTCAATACACAGACATTCATTAATGATAACACTGTAATCACAGGATTGTGGAAAGAAGAAAAAGCTTTCATACACAAAAATATTCACCGATGAGTTGACCAGTCTCTATTTAAATTCACCCTCTAGGTGCTGGAGCAGCGGCTCAGCATTACAGTGCTTGCCTGGCATGCGAAAGGACACGAGTTCAAACCCCAGCACCACGTACACAAGAAGTGTTGGAGCAACAAAAGCCACATGAAAAACTAAATAAAATTGATTCTCACGTTCTTTCTATCCCTCTTTCTTTAAAAATTAATTAATTAATTAATTAATTCACCCTTTAAATACTATAGTCTGCTTTCTGGGAAACAGTTTATGCCACTCTGATATTTGGGGCTTTGAAAATAACAGACTACATAAAAGTAGGATGAATGTAAACTAAACCTACAAGGTTTTCCAAAGATGCAGAATTTGTATAATTCATTAAAAAATGCTAGAAAATTATGTTAATCACATGCAAAATCATTTTAACAAATGAATGTCTGGAAGAGTTAGGACAGATAGCAATTAGACCAAGTAGCAATTGTGGAGCATTCTTAAGAATGATACTTCAAAAGAGAATTATCTCTCTAAGAACTAAGAGAGGCCCTTGGGAAAACCAAAGAAGTCAAGGGATATTTCTGTAAAATTATCTTTCTCTTCTTGACCTGGCTGAGTGAAATATAACTACTGAAGGACACTGCATTATGTTCTTACATAATTTTGTCAGAAAAGACATGTCCTTAAAATGAATATTCAAGTCACTTCTTGTTCATTCTAAGGATTATCACAATTTTAATTATAAGACTTTTTAAAACTTTCCATAATTTTGAGCTTAAGTTAAAGCCTGGGCAGAACAACATTAAAAGGAATAAAATTCTGATATACTGTACAACATGGATTAAACTTAAAGGCATTATGTTAAGTAAAATGAGCCAGATACAAAAGGACAAATATGGTATGAGTCCGTGATATATCTATAGTAGTCAAGTTCAGAGAAACAACGCAGAATAGTGGTAACTTGGGGAGCCAGGAATAGTTATTTTTAATGGGTAACCTACATTTTCAGCATGGAATGATGAAAAAGTTCTGGAGATAGTGGTGATGGTTAAGGAACAATCTGAATGTACTTGGTGCTAGTAAACTGTACACTTAGAGTATTAAAATGGTAACTTTTATGTTATATATATGTATATATATATTATCATCATTTAACAAAATTTACAGTAAAACAGTAATAAAATGCAATTTCTTTCCCTTAAAAAAAAAAAAAAAAAAGTCCTGCGTAGTCAAGAGTTAAGTTCAGCAGGCCAGGGTTGCTTAAACCAGGCACAAAGCACTGCCCTTGACAGGCTCCTGGAGACAGCCTGGAGCCACAATGCATCAGTGTGACCTCTGGGTACCGGAGACTGAGTGGTAATGGTGTAATGGTGGTCACAGATGCTGCTGCTGACGTGACTCACGAACACCCCGACACCGCAGCTCGGGAGTGCACTCCGGACCTGGCCTTCACATTTTGCCACACGCTGTTACTGGGAGAATCAAGAGCATCCTTGTCTCACTCCGCTGGGTGGGCACCCTGGAAGCTTACATCTGGTTTCTCCTGGACTTCGCCCTTCTGCCTTTCCCCTTTACTAATTTTAATCACTACTCTTTCACTGAAATAAGCAGTAACCATGATTTTAATAGCCCTCTGAGTTCTGTGAGTCCTTCATTGAGCACGGCGGCAGACCTCGGGAACCCCCAAACCAATCCCCAACCGAGTCTCCTCACTAGTATGATGCTTTCGTCCTTACTCCAAGTGGATTCATTATAAAAGCCCTTTCAGTATCAGCTATACTTGGCTAACAAAGACCTCCCTGCGCAGCCTCGTCTATGATCCTTAGGAGATGAGTAACCAAAGGGTAGACTTGACCAGTTATCGTGACCATAATGCTTCAGCATGGGTGTCTGCTGATTAACTTACAAACTGGTTACTAGCTGTAATGTACTAGAGTGCCTGACCTGTTTACCTCTCAGAATATTTACATTCCTGTGGGTTTAAGTTTTACCTATAGTAGCAGCACTATCAAAGGGCCTGTTAAGTCAGCTTCACCACTGACAAAATACCTGAGAAAGTCAATTCATAGCAGGAAAGATTAATTTTGGCTCATGGTCATACTCTGTGATTATTTGGTTCTATTGTTTCTGGGCCTGTGGTAAGAGAATATCATGGCAGAAGGGTGTGGTGGGGCGAAGCTGTCCACCTCATGGCAGTCAGGAAGCAGAGAGGGAGGAAGGGTCTGGGGACACCATAAACCTGCAAGGACACCTCCCAGTGAACTATTTCCTCCATTTTAGTCTCCTACAGTTTCTACTGCCTTCCAATAATGCCATCAAATTATGAATCCATCAATGGATTAATCCAAAGATGAGGTTAGAGCCCTCAAGGTCCAATTACTTCCTCAAAGCCCCATTTTTTGAGGCTTTGAGCAGATTTTGAACACTGCTGCACTGGAGACCAAGCCTTTAACACATGAGCCTTTGGGGGACATTCCAGATCCAAACCATAATAGGCTTCAAGTGGTCAGAGGAAAATCATCCCAATTTATCAACATTGCTTTTTTTTTTTTTTTTTTTTTGAGAGAGAGAGAGTGAGTTAGTTTCACTTATGTTTTTCCTCTGGTACTGGAGTTCGAACCTGGATCTTCACACATGCCAGGCAGGTGCTCTGCCACTGCGTCATCTCTTCAGCCCTCAACACGGCTTTTGAACAAGTCTCTGGATCTGAACTCTGCCAGGCTTACCACTCAAGCCTAATTCCTTCCAACTGAAATACTGAATTTCAGCCGCCCTAAACTCATTCTAGTTTGCCAATTCCTCACATCTCAACTCCAGATCTTTCTGGACGCTGCCATTGTTTGCTGGATTAAATACCTTTTACTCAATCTTTACATCTTAATTTGCAGGATGACTGCTTACCCTTGGCACTGACATCACAGGCCATACGTTTTGTTACGGTGGGCTGTCTTGAGCACCGTAGGATGTTTTACAAGTGTCTACTCACTAGATGCCAGCTGTACTACCCCCTCAATCACAACAACCAAAACTGCCACATGCTTCCCCGGATCCTTTCTCCATTTGAGAACCACTAATTCAGAGCCATTTCTGCAACTCCTCCCCTATCCCTGCAAGGCTAGGTTAGGTGACTCCCCATTTGCACCCTGCAGCCCTATGTTGCCTACGTCACCATATCTACTAAGTGTTTGCTCCCTGAACACGAGGCCTACTCTACATATTACACTCTCAGCTCCTAGCAATTTCCAGCACATAATGAGGCCTCAATAAAAACCTGTGGACGTCTAAATGTACAGAGTACCACAGGAAGTCCAGGAAGAAAACAGTTAATGAGGAAAGACAAGAAAGTAGAATGTTTGGAGTACACAGAGAACAGCAAACCTTTTCATTTGTTTAAGAACTGTATAGGTCCAGGAAAGTAGCAAAAGATGAGTTAACGAAAATAGTCTGGAACAGCATGAAGATGTAAAAGGTCAAGTTAAGTAGCCTGAATTTTACCAGGAAAGAGAAATGAGTGCATTCAAACAGATGATGTTTGCTATAGTCCCTTCCACAATGCCACTAATGAGTTTACATAGTTATTGAGGTACAAAATGTGTACATTGAGTTAACCATCTTGACATCTCAGAAAACTAAACACTATATAAATCTGCCATTCAGATACTTGATATTTTGGTTTGAACAACAGAAAGTTATGTTCTTATAGTTCTGGATGCTGGATTAGCAAGATGTCAGCAGGGTTGGGTTGTTCTAAGGTCTCCTTAGTCCCCAGACGGACTCAGATTTTCTGGTGTCTTCACATGGCCTACCATCCATGTGTGCACATGTCTTTGTCTAAATATCTTCTTAAAAGTACATCAGTCCTACTGGATTAGGGCCTAGCCTAAAGACTTCACTTTAACTTGGTCACCTCTTTAAAAACCTTATCTCCAGGGGCTGGAGCAGTGGCTCAGCAGCAGAGCACTTGCCTGGCATGCGCGAAGACCCTGGTTCAAACCCCAGCACCACATACACTACTAAATGTCAGGAAAACTAAAAAACCAGATGAAAAAAAGTAAATAAAACTGATTCTGTCTGCCACTCTCTTTAAAAACCAAACAAACCAACCTCACCTTATTTCCAAACAGTTACATTCTGAGGTACTGGAAATTAGGACTCTTAACAAGTAAATCTGGCAGAAGAGAGACACGATTCTCCCCAGAAAGATGCTCTAAGACACTTGAGGAGAAGGCTGAAATTACTAACTCATTCCAAATCACGGAATATTCAATGTTAAAGATATATTCTGTGTCTCGAATGAGCTTACAACCAAGTAGATCGAAGTCTCCACAAAACAAGTCATAACAATGCAGCCTGACAGAGTGCCATGGCTGGGTACACAGTGCGAAGGTGCACAGAGGAGGGGAAGCTCACCAAATGCCAGCAAGTGAAGAAGGTCCTACGGAAGGGACAGCAAAATGCAGACCCAGAGAAAAGGAATGGCCATATCACACAAGGGCAGGGAGAGAAAGTACTTCAGGCACGACAGCACGGAACCTGAGAAATGTAAAATCCAACATGGCATGAGAATATGATATCCAACAATTACAACGTCTGCTCCATTTAAACTGCACTCCTTTCTAACTGTCAACACCACAGAAATTTGCCAGCCTCAAAATAAGAATAATGTTGGTTATCAACTTGAGAACTCTGTACTACTGATGCTCTAAAGCACCTTCATTCAAGATTAGGAGAGATTAACACAAAGCCTCTGACAAGTTTTATGTATTACATGTGTCGATGATTTCCAAATCAATACAATAAAAGCCAAGTTTTAAGAAGTATAAACATTACTTTTTACAGTTCATTAGTAAAAATACCTGAATAGAATTAATGAAATCTTTGTCTAAAACAGTTTAAGTCTAACACAAATATTCTTTCATGAATGAGACCAAGAATGAAGCAACCGAAAAACAAGCTTTACCCAGAAGGAAGCCCACCCTTTCAATTCATCTCCATGACATGCCACAAAGAGAAAAGCCCACTCCCGGCAAGTAACAGCACAAGTCTCAAGTGTTAAAGTGATGGGTTTCAAAAGAATGAGCATTTCCACGCACATGTATCTTTCAGCTGGTGAAGTAAATAAAAAATATCAAGTAAAAAAAAGAACCTATCATTTCATATGAAATAAAGTATAAAAATATACATTTTAATAGAACAACATATAAGAAGAAAAGTCACACCCTGACTGGGCAGGAGTTTATTTCTTCCCAATCTTTTCATTCTTTTCCCCAGTCTCTCAATATTGTTTCAATTCGGATATCAGAGCAAATACGGGTAAGTAAAACAACCATCATGCAATGAAAATGTGAATATAGGTGATGGTGGGGAGCTTAGTGTAAAAGACAAGGTCCTACATCATAATACTACAAGAAAACCATCAGGTAACAAGTTTCTGTGAGCATGCACATTTGTTATTTTATGAAAAACAAGCAGATCTGGGATCCTAAATGGAAGTCAAGAGATCAAAAAACTAATGATGAAGCCGAAAGATACATGATGATTCTGGAGGATACTATCTGAATCAGCACAAGGACTGTATCAATAGTCCTTGAGGGTCTGTGAGCACCTCTCTAAGAGTATAACCTGAGGTCAATGAATTTAACTTTAAGCACAATTTTTATTTGCTGGGGCACTCTTAACAATTTCAGAAATATTGAATAAGATTAAAGGGATTGGGGCAGTGGCTCAGCAGTAGAGCGCTTGCCTGGCATGCACAAGGATGCAGGTCCAAACCCCAGCAACACATACACAACTAAAGAGGAGGGGGAAAAAAGATTAAAAATGAGACTGCAACTGGGGAAAATTTCTTTTCCATAAACTTAATGTTTTAGTGTTTTAAAAGTGTAAAAGTTGCTGAGCACTGTGGCACACTCCTGTAATTCCAGTGGCTCAGGAGCTGAGACAGGAGGATCCTAAGTTCAAAGCCAGCATCAGAAACTTGACAAGACCCTAAACAACTTAGGAAGACCCTGTCTCAAATTAAAAAATAAAAATAAAAAGGGGCTGGAGATGTGGCTCGGTGTTTAAGCATCCCTGGTGCCAAAAAAAAAAAAGTGCAAAAGTATCTTTTGTAAAGAACTCCTGCCAAGTATGAGGCAGGATATCCTCTGATGCTGCCTTGATTAGCTGCTTTACACGCGCTGTGAAACAGTTATAGTGCAGAGGCTGGCACGCACAGCGCCTGATGGACTGCAGGAGTAGCTGCTGGAGCTGACTTTTGGTATGCTGAATGGGACTGAGCAGCTATTGGCTGCCCACTAAATGGCTGTGTGACTCTGAGCAGTGCTCTTCATCAATCTTGATTCATTTATTAATTTATTTGACAGAAGTAAGTGAATGCCTACTCTCTTCCCAACACTATGCTCAATTCCAGTACAGCACTAAAGACAGATGCGGCTGCTACTCCCACTCTTTGAAGTCTAGCTAGAAATACCTGCAGTTGAACAGCAATTATAAAATGGTGTGTTCTTAGTTACAGTGAAGAAATAATTAGAACTCTGAGCAGTTCATCAATAAAACAGAGGCTGAATAGTGGTCTCTCAGGACCCTGGCAGGCCTCATATTCATTTCAAGTCTAACAGCATAGGAAAATTTCAAATATTTTCAAGTCACTAAACACTTATCCTCTAGTTTATAACAAAGGCTACAGATAAGAAAAATACTAAGAAATAAATCTAACACACTATGGAACTATGGGAAAGAGGATCCTGGTGAACAAAGGTCGGGCACATGGAGGAAAAGAGGACATCTTTACTAGGACAAGAAAGACCAAATAAGCCCCAGGTGGAAACAGACATGAAGAATTCTTGATTTATGAGACATCAGGGTAGCAAACTGTCTGAAGGTGTGGAATTGCTTTCTGAATTACCAACACACCACAAAGAAGCGAGAAGCACACATAGCAAGCCATATGACAACACGCTTTCCTTCCATTTTTAGTACAATTTAACTGTATTTTGCAGAAGTAACTATAATAAACTCCTGAGCCCCCAGATACAACAAATAAAATAGTAAACTGCAGAGTGCATCATCAGCTATAAATATAAAAATACATTCAATTATATTTCTACCATCAAATGCAAAGTCTACCATCAAATGTATCTAAACTAAAATCCATTAATAAATGCTGGATGACAGACAGTCCTTATGTAAGCTACATCTATCTTATATTATATTGATAAAACCTTTTTAACCATATTTGTCTCAAAGCAGAGCAGATATACTCCTTTATACCTAACAGGTATTTAAAAACAATAGAAATGCTTCTTAATACCTAATACAATTACATAACTGACAATGAAAAGATTACCATCAAAAAAAAAAAAGACTGAGAAATGAGTATATGTGTCCATGTAAAGAACAAGAAGTTAAATAGTAGTCTTATTCTTAATAGCCTAAATCTGGAAACAACCCTAAATCAAGTTAAAAAACTCCTTGGGGCTGGAGTGGTGGCTCAGAAGTAATGGCACTTGCCTGGCATGTGCGAGTACGCAAGTTCAAACCCCAGCACATGTACACAACAAAGTGTCCAAGGAATGAAAGTCACATGAAAAACTAAATACAAATTGCTTCTTTCTCTCTCACTGTCCCTTCTTAAAAAAAAAAAATTGCTATATATTCATACAATAGATAACAATGACAGAAAAGAAAAAGAGTCAGGCATGATGGCACATGCATGTAATCCCAGATACTCAGGAGGCTGAGGCAAGAGGACTGCAAATTTGAGGGGCAGCCTCAAATTACCAAGACCGTGTCTCGAAATAAAAATAAAAAGGGTTAGGGTTGCACCTCAATGGTAGAGCTCTCCTGAGTTTAATCCCTAGCACCAGGGTGGGAGGTGGGAACAAACTATTGATATACAGAACTATGACTGAACTTCAAAACTACATTCGGTGAAAGAAGGCAGATATATCAAAATACATATAGCAGATCCCATGTATATGAATTTCAAGAACAGGAAGAACAATCTATGGTGATAGGAGTCAGAAGTAGTCACTGTACAAAGGGAATGACTAGGAAGAGGCAAAAGGAAACTCTAGTGATAGAAGAATTCTAATTTGATCTGGGTGGTATTTATATGGGTATACACATAGATAAGAATTTATTAATGTAGACACTTTTAAGATCCGTGCATTTTACTGTATATATACTAGACCTCAATTGAGGGAGGGGGAGACTCAAGGTAGAGGGCAGTCGAACCCTAGAAACCACCTTCATCACAAAACCATAGTCTCCTGAACGTGACTCCAACATTCACAGGACGAACAGGAACTGAAATGAACTGGCTGCGTCCACTGCCTGAAGTACTTGTCTCTCTAACTCAAACTCTTGGCTCCTTGAAGGTCATGCAATGCCTTGCAGCCCTCCCTTCTAAGAGGTACCACTATTTCTACAGTGCTATCAGGCAGTCTCTTCTCAGTACGGAGCCCAGCTGTTTCCAAAACATCCCTTGTTTCTGTCTTGGATTTCACCAGTGTTTAGTCGGCTCTTTGCTGCTACAACTAGAAGACCTGAAAAGAACAATTTCAGAGGAGGAAAAGTTTATTTGGGGGCTCGTGGTTTCAGAGTTCTCAGTCCATAGAAGGCCAACTCCATTCCTTGGGGCTCAAGCCTAGGCAGGACATCATGGTTTAAGGGTGTGGTGGAGGTAAGCGGCTCAGGAAGCAGAGAGGCTCAGCTCAGCTCACTAAATATACACCCCAAAGGCCTGCCCCCATTCTCCCACCTCCTCTACTCACACCGTACCTGCCTACCTTCACCACTCAATCCCTACCAGGGTATTAACATACTGATTGGGTTAAGGCTCTCATAACACAATCATTTCACCTCTAAGTCTTTTTGCATTATCTCATACACGAGCTTCTGGAGAACACCTAATATCTAAACCATAACATCCAGAGTAGTTACTGTAATAAATAATGATTCATCTCATGCTGAGAAATGGGGCTCTAAATTAACTTGCCAAAGAACTATCCACTAGAAGCCAATTCCAAAACAGATCAATTCACAGAGCACGACAAATTTATACTTTTTCATTTTTTGAAGATCTCACTGAAATTTTAGTAGACTCATTTTCACTTTGCTTCACAGCAGCATTTTAAGAACTATGCAGTTTGTTATAAGCAAAGAGTTACAGAGCGGTCTTCTTACAAATATATCCTTGAATATATTCCATAAATGTGAATATATTCTTTATAATGATTATATTCATGAATATATCCTCCTTATGAATATATTCATGAATATATTCTTCTTTGCCCTGTCGGGAAAACTTTTTAATACAGTTTAAAATTAATGAACATGAATATATTCATGAACATTTTTATAACTTTATATTCATATTCATGAGCTGTGTTCTTGACCATATTGGGACATTTCTGAACCTAGTTTAAAATTTAATGAATTTCAATATGTTCACTAAGAATACATTCATATTTTCATCAGCATATATTCATATTTATGGTCTGTATTCTTGACCATACTGGAAAATTTTGAAGTCAGTTTTAAATTTGATGAATATCAATAGATTCATTAAGAGTCTATTCATAAGAGCACATTCATAATCCTTATATATATTCAAGAAAAGTACACTTGCAAAGCAACTAATTCTTTCCATAATTTGAACCTTTGTTGAAAGAACATTTCTGAAAGCACTGCTAAGCAGAGCGCACTGGCTTATTTTTGGCGAGCTGGCATACTGTCCTGAAGAAGGAGTTCCATCCTCAAGCACATACGTATCTGCCCCAGGATCTGCCCAATGAAACGGACTCACTCAGTCACATGCTAGTGGTAGCTATTTCCCAGTTATCACAGATTCTGTAACATCTTTGTTCTTCTTGTTTTGCTTTAACTCACTAATTTGGGATGCATCTACGACTAACAGTTTTTGTTTTTTGCTTTTTTGTTGTTTTGTTTTGTTTTCTTTTGCCTGAATGTAGGAAATCTTGTGAATTCCAGAACATTCTCATCAAGCTTTACCTTGAACCAACATTTCTCAGTTTTATTTTCCATCAGATTTTTTTTCATTTAAGTCTGATTTGACTGCTCTGTTTCACTTAACTTTTTTTTTTGGGGGGGGGGACGGTATACCAGGGATTGAATCCAGGTGTGCTTGACCACTGAGCCATATTCTCAGCTTTTTTTATTTTGAGACAGGGTCTCACTAAGTTCTGAGGCTGGCTTTGAACTTGTGATCCACCTGCCTCAGCTTCCTGTGCTGCTGGGATTACAGCTATGCACCACCAGTCAGGCTTTTCACTTAACTATTTTTTAATGCATTAACATATGTTAGAAGAAAAATTCCTTAACCTACCAAACAATATTTATCAGCAAACATAAAACTTTGAAACTGGAAAAAGAGATTGCTACTAAAAAGTTTAAATAATATCTACTCTCATCATTACTCATAATTGTTCTAGATATTCTAGTTTAGGTAATAAGGCAAGAACACAGAAAAATACTGAAAACAATCACAAAATCAACATTATTTCCAGGTGTTGTTACTACCTAGAAAAAGAGTATGGATGGACATTAGGGCTGGTTTTACTTTTTGGATACTATGAATAATGCTGCTATGAGCACTAACGTACAAGTTTTTGTGTGGGTTTACGTATAGACTTAGGAGCTCCTACTCCATGTTTTAACTTTTGAGAAAATGAAACTTTTGAGAAAATGCCAGACTGTTTTCCAAAGCTACATTACTTTTAATTTCTACTAACAATATGTGAGGATTCCAATTTCTCTACAGCCTTTTCAAAGTTACTGTCCATCTTTTTCATTACAGCCACTGCGTGTGCAGTAGTATCTCGCTGTGGCTCTCATCTGCATTTCCCTGATGATTAGCGCTGCTGAAGACCTTTTCAGGTGCATACAGGCTATTTGTATGTCTTTTTTAGGAAAAATGTCTTTTTGTTGCATATCCACAGCTTTTTAAAATGAGGTGCAATGGTTTAACACTACAAAACATTTAGAAGAATATCTAGCACACAGTAGGTACCAATGAATCCCAGCTATTATATATTATCACTGATTATATTATGTACCTCTAGGTCCAACAGTGTAAGGCTGTCCTGAAATCTCTCACAGTATGTGAATTCTACCAAGTTTTCCTTGAATTACTAAGATGCCTTTGTGTGCTATGCTATTTAATGCTGTATGATTCATACAAGGTCATAAATTCAGTCCTTTGTCTTACTGAAATCTACTTTGTCGAGTTCTGGTTTGGGTTTGCTTTTTAATTTTTTGGTTGTATTTTGGCATTTTCATTTTTTGTCTTCTATATTTCTACCCTTATTTCTGTTTTATTTTCACTCACTTACTTTGCTTTGAGAGAAGTGCTTACAAATATTATTCACTAGAGCTTTATTAAAGTCTGATAACTCTCTTCCTTGATGAATTTCATCTGTTCATATCTAGTCAAACAATTGATACCACTCACATACTTCCTCACACTTTTATTATTTTGTTGTTTCCCCTTTTTCCTTCCCTCCATTTGTATTTTCTTTCCAATTTTTGTTAATGTAGAAATTTTATTACAGCTCTCCTTTTCTTTTCCTTTCTTTTTTTTTTTTTTTTAAGAGGGAGAGAGTGAGAGGAGGGAGAGAGAAAGAATCTATTTTATTTATTTTTCCATCTGGCCTTTGTTTCTCATACAGTTAGTTGTGTATATGGTGCTGGGGTATGAACCCATGTCCTCATGCCTGCCAGGTAAGCACCATGACTGCTGAGCCACTGGTCCAGCCCTGTAATACTTATTTTTTTTTATAAATTTAATTGCATTTATTTCATGCTTTGTTATTTTTCCTTTTTTTTTTTTTAAGAGAGAAAGACAGAGAGACAGAGAGAATCAATATTTATTGAGTTTTTCACATTGCTTTTGTTGCTCTGACACTTAGTTGTGTACATGGGTGCTGCGGTTTGAACCCGTGTACTTGCGCATGCCAGGCAAGCGCTGTAACCGCCAAGCCACTGCTCCAGCCCCTGTAATACTTATTTTTAAGGACTACTTTGACAGCCATTATTAAGAAAAGACATTAGAGTTTTGCACAATTTTTGATTATCATTTTAGTGTACTGATAAATCCTATTATGAAGAATTCACGGACATCCTAGTGAAAGGTATACTAGCCTATCAAGGCACAACGAAGCTTATACCATGCACAATGGCACGCTGGAAGACTGGAAGAACTAATTCCACTAAAGCCTGACTGAATACTAACCCAGTTTATACTGTTGTAATCCTAACTCCAGAGCAGTACTATCAAATACTGTGGTAATCCTTCCTCTGCTGATACAGTGATCAGAATGTTCTAATTAAAAAGATTAGCCCCAGGAAACAGTCAGGGACACGATCATTCCAGGCCCTAATTTTTTTGCATATCATGATAATTCCCAGTGACAGGATAAAAGGTAGGGTACTGGCCATTCGGAACAAGGAGCACTTTAGAAAAAAGATTTTTCTTCAGTCTTAAGAGTGACAACATCAACCCTTTTAATATACATATAAATATATTTTTAAAAAGAGAGAAGGACAGTGAGAGAGAGAAAGAGAATCAGTCTGATTAAATTTCTCACGTCGCTTTTGTTGCTCTGACACTTCAATGTGTACGTGGTGCTGGGGTTTGAACCCGCATCCTCGCACATGCCAGGCAAAAGCCATAACTGCTCAGCAACCACTCCAGTCCCTTTGAATACATTTTTAAATGCTAAGTTATAAATAAAAGTTTGGTTTATTTTACATTTTTTTAAAAAGGCTTCACCAAAAGATTTAAAATATCTCTGTCCAGGAAGATCATGAGTTTGACGTCAAGCTGGGCAATGTAACAACACCCTCTATCACAATAAAAAAATAACATTTTCAATCATTCTGTTACACTATTTCTGTTTTTACCATAGTGGCTTTTTTTCTTATTATAGTGGCTTTTCTTCTTGTTGTTTCTTTCTCTTTTGTGTTTCCAGCTACTACTATCTTACAGTTTAGGGCTATGTATAATCTCAAGGAAATATTCAGTCACTTCCATTTTACCAGGAGATATATACAGATATAGATTAATCAGAAATGAGCTGGGCTGGAGTGGTGGCTCAGCAGTTACAGTGCCTGCCTGGCATGTGTGAGGAGGACCAGGGTTCAAACCACAGCATCATGTACATAACAAAGTGTCAGAGCAACGAAAGCCACATGAAAAACTAAATAAAATTGATTCTTTCTCTCTCTCACTGTCCCCCCCTCTCTCTTTAAAATAATAATAAAAAGTGTTGGGGATGTAGCTCAGTGGTAGAGCTTGTGTTCAATCCCCAGTCCTCTCCCCCACAAAGCATCTGCTTTCAATTGCACTACTTTTGCAAATTACTAGACCACTAGAACATATCTTTTTTTTTTTTTTTTTTTTTTTTTTAGGGCTGAGGACCGAACTTGGGGCCTTGAGCATGCTAGGCAAGCGCTCTGCCACTGAGCTAAATCCCCAACCCCTAGAACATACCATTTTAAACTATAATCTTCTATTTATGACCCATCCCAAGGACACCCTGAGACCACAGCCTGCAAAAGCTACTCTTCAACTTCCAAGCCTGAGTCATGAACTCAATTCACCTCCCCCTCACCATCAGAAGCTTAAAAAAAAAGAAAGAACGAAAGAAAGAAAGAAAGAGAAAAGAAATTAGAAGCAGCTAGACAATGCTGGGTATTTTTAATCCAAACAGCCTCCCTAAGGTATCTATTGAGGCCATCAGTCCTCTATGAAAGGAATGTAAGGCTGTCCCTCAAAACGAGGTGACAGCAGTATCGGTGCCCAGGCTTTTGCTCACTGGGCTTAGGATTCCCAGATGCTGCTCCAGCTGGGCAGAAATCAGTGAAGGCAAGTTTTCCCTACATCATCAACAATGGTACATTTTCTACCTTGACCCATTTGAATTGAAAATCCATTTGGTACAGATTTTTCTTTTCTTTTCTTTTTTTTAAAGAGAGAAGGACAGTGAGAGAGAGAGAAACAAGAGAAACAATTTTCATTTAGTGACCTTTGCTGCTCCAAGACACTTGTGTATGTGATGCTGGGGCCTGAACCCACATACTTGCGCATGCTGGGCAAGCGCCACATCCGCCGAGCCACCACTTCAGCCCCTGGTACAGATTTTTATTAAACTAAAAAAGATATATAAAGAAGTCTATAAAATTATGTTATTATAAAAATAAGAACTGGGGGCTGGAGCGGTGGCTCGGCAGTTATGGCACTTGGCTGGCACGTGTGAGTACACAAGTTCAAACCTCAGCACCACGTACACGACAAAGTGTCAGAGCAACGAAAACCACATGAAAAAACTAAATAAAATTGATTCTCTCTTTTTCTCTCTCACTGTCCCTCTCTCTTTAAAAAAAATAATAAAAAGAAAAAGAAGAACTGGTTTATTCCTTAATAATTCAGAAAATCAATCCAAATTATGGAACATTTTTTCAAAAGTCCTTTTAACTTTCAGTATCTACAACAGAACAAATAAATTAGCAACTGAGAGAAAGACCCTCAGAATATGCTTCTTTTCCCTAAATTTAAAAAATACCTCTATTTTCCTCACTAAACAATATATGCCAATTTATTTTTAATTAGAAAACAGAAACATATCATACGATCTAACAGATATTCATAATTAACATTCTGGGGTTTTTTCATCTAGTCTTTTATTTGTATTTGGGACCACAGGTTCCTTTTAAACAAATCTCTAATCAAACTCAATATTACTATTTATATTCTATTACCTTACGCATTTTCCATGTTGTTGCACAACCACATTGCTATATGTTATTTCATCTGTAACTCAGAATAAATGAATGTAAAATATATAACAGAATTACTGACAGTTTCATAACAGTCACTGAAATATTTAGTTAGAGACAAACATATTAAGAATTCCAGGCTTCTAAATGCTAAACTTAATTTTTGGCAAGCATGACTGGTAATTACAACCAAAAGCCAAATATTGTGGAGTCCTTTTTTTAGACTAAGCAGTTCTGCCGCTCAGCATGTATAATCACTGAAACACTTTCAGCATAATGATATCTGTTCAGCTACTGGCAACCATAAGCGTTGCTGAAAGTGAGAGAAATGTGAAAATTCTGTAATGTGACTTGCAAAGTGAAAGAATGTGTGAGTGAATTGAAAGTATAAAATCATGACCATAAGCACAGCCGTTTTCATAGAAAATTCATAATCACATATATTTCATTTATGAGAAACAGCTATGCAAATCATCACAAAACAAAACCAACCCAATATTGAAGAAATTTTAATCTTATATGTGTTCATATAAGCACATCAAAGCATTTTCAAATTCTATATGAAATTACTGAGGGTAAATCATTTAAATTTTCAAAAATAGTTGAGCACTTTTGTTTTTGAGGACCTTGACAGTTTTAAGAAAAACTGATAAGGTATTCTGCAGAATATGAGATGTTCCTCCATTAGGTTTGTTTGATATTTCACTCATAGCTAGACAGGGAATAGACAAAGATAATACCAGAAAATAAGGAAGTGCTCAAAGATAAACCGATGGGAGTATGCCAAAGGGACAAGGAGCCAAAAAAGAGCTCCCCATGACTAGAGCTAGAACAAGGAAAGTAGTCCTGGATTCTACCTGAAGTACACAACAGACATCTGTGAACCTGTATTGGTGTAAATGACTAACGAAATGGGAAAAAAACAGACCACCCCACTGCACAGAATTCCAAGGAATTTATTCCTCCTCAAGAAGGTGGGACACCACTCCTCACAGCTGAAGTGTGGGCTGCTCCTTCCAAAAAGCAAAGCGGACAGGGAAAGGAAAACAGCGTAAAACACCAGACAGAGGGGGCTAGAGAGGTGGCTCAGCAGTAGAGTACTCGCCTGGCATGTGCAAGGATCCCTGTTCCATCCCCAGCACCACATACACAAAGTGTTGGAAAACCAAAACCCAGATGAAAATGTAAAATCAACTCTCTCTAAAACAGAACAAACAAACAAAAAAGGCTGGAGTTGCAGCTCAGTGGTAGAGCGCTTGCCTAGCATGAGAGGCCCTGGGTTTGATCCTCAGCACCACATATAAATAAAAGAATAAAGCTAAGAAGAAATATTTAAAAAGATAAAAATGGTTGGGGATGTACCTCAATGGTAGAGCACTTGCCTAGCATGGGCGAGCTCCTAAGTTGCTGAGTTCAACTCCCAGTACACCTCCCCTCAAAAAAAAAAGCATTTTGCCTCTGTATTCTTTTTTTCTTTTTAAGAGAGAGAGAGGGAGGGAAAGGGAGGGAGCAAGAGAGAGAGAGAGAATCAATTTTATTTAATTTTTCATGTGACTTTCTGAGACTTCGTTGGGTACGTGGTGCGGGGGTTTGAGCTCAGGTCCTTGTGCATGCCAGGGAAGCGCTATAACCACTGAGCAACTGCTCTGTAAGAGCCCTTGCCTCTGTATTCTTATAGCCAAGAAGCCATAATTCCTGTCAGATAAACCCAAATTGAAGGATGTCTTCTAGTATATGGAATGACTTATCAGTACTCCTTAAAACTATCAAGGTCACTAAAAAAGAGAAAGTAAGTAAGTCTGGAAACCTGCTGCTGTTCAGAGGAACCTAGTATATGACGATTAACTATAAAGAGGAATAGTAATCCTAGGCAGAAAGGGGACATGAATAAAAACTAAAGGTACCTAAATACAGACTTCAGCTGATAATTTATCACTACTTGTTCTTTGTAACAGATATCACACTAACCTAAGATGTTATTAGGAGAATCTGAGTATGGGCGTACAAGAACTCCAAGCTGCCTTTCCAACTTTTCTGTAACTCTAACTACTTTATAATTTGAAGTCTAGATATATAATTATATATACACACATGTATATGCATACTAGACTGAAATGGATATTAGGAATAGGTAGGAAGCACACACATACCTAAGTTCCAAGAGGGCAGGGACACTGATTTGCTCACTTGTTAAACCATCTCCTGGCACTCAAATATTTCTGGAATACATAACATGTTTTGTGATACTTGTTTTATTTCAATAATTCCTCATTATTCCTTTATTTCTATAAATCTATCAGAAAATGCTATGAAGGAAAAGTACCACCCGATTCTGGGCAAGAAATCTGCAAACATTTGGGCTGGGGGTATGGCTCAGTGGTAAAGCATGGCCTAGGATGTGCAAGTCCCTGGTTTTATACCCAGTAACATTAAAAAAAAAAAAAAGATTGGCAAGCATTCATTATCAGATTCATTCAACAAACATTTGTTGTATCTTCATCACAAACCAGAATTGCCACTGAGTGCTGGGGACTCAAACATTTTTAAAACACATTAAGTAAATAGTAAATTATGAGGAAGGAAGTTGGAGGGCTGGCTGACAGAATAGCTAAATCTGAGGTATTGCTTTGGATATAGCGAGAGTATAGCAGGAGCACCTGACCCCGAATGGAATGAAAAGTACAAAGGATTTGGGAGGAAAGAAAGGCTTGCAGGCCCAAAACAACTGTTGTGTGAAGATAGGGGAAAATTCTCTTTATGGATCATTAACTGTTAGGCAAAGCACAGTGGTAGGTGGGACTAGAAAGATGGGGGGTAGGTGGTACACATGGCCATCAAGAGACCTAGAGAGTCACTGGGGAATGTTTTTTTTTTTTTTTTAAGAGAGAGAGAGGATCAATTTTTTATTTAGTTTTTCATGTGGCTTTTGCTCTGAGACTTCATTGCATATTTGGTGCTGGGGTTTGAACTCGCATACTCATGCATGCTAGGCAAGCGCCATAACCACTGAGCCAACACTCTAGCTCCTCTTCCACACTTTTTAAATATGTGCATTATAGTTGTACATAACAATGGGATACATATTCATACATGCATACAACATAACAACATAACTTGGCCAATATCATGCCCCAACACATCCCCGGGAATGGCCCTAGAGGGGTTAAGATGGTGACTTCAACTGATCACATCTCTCAGGAGTCCTGGTAGTGTTAGTCAGAATGATCAATATGAAGTTGTGAAAGCAAAGATGCTCAATTGAAATAGTGACAAGATAGAGAGGATAACTATTTTAGGAAGTAACAGGGGCATACTAAGCAATTATTACATGGCCGTGCCTCTGAACTCATTTTTACATCTCTTTAAACAGTTCCCCTCACAGCAGACAGAAATATCTTTTGAAAATATAGAGCGGACCAACTCACCCCCAGTTACACCTATCAATGATTTCTCATTACATCTTCCAAATTTAAACTTAATTGTTTCTAAAAGGTAACATAATCCCATTCCTGCTTCTTCTTCAACTTTATCCTGTGCTACCCACCTCCAGCCACATTATTTTCAATTCCTTAAAACTATCAAGCTTCTTCCTGGTTTAGAGCCACTCCTTATGCCCAAAATGTTCCTTTTTAAAAAATCTGTTTTATGGATCTCAGCCTAAATGTCATCTCCCAAGAGGTCCAACTAAAGAAAAGATCTCTTTCCTGCCAGACCAACTACTTTGCAGCATAGCAACCTCTATCTTTGTACTTAAAATAATCTACAAGTAAAGTTGATTCTTATTATTTGTGTTAGTTGTGTCCCACAAAGTCACTGCAAACATTTTACACATTGTTCCTATGGGAAACATGGAAATAGTTTACCAAAGCAAATGGACAAATACCTTATCATTGCTGCTGGAGGAAATGAGGGGTTAGATTTTTGCAAACCTCTGGATGGATATATATATATATACACATATATACATATATATACATGTATGTGTATATATACATGTATATGTATATATATTTTTTTTTGTTTTTTTTTTTTTTTTTTGGTGGGCAGGGGACGGGGTGGTACTAGGGATGGAACCCAGGACCTTTTGCATGCTAGGCAAGTGCTCCACCACTAAGTTACATTCCCAGTCCTTTCTTTAAACTTTATTTGAAATAGGGTCAAAGTTGCCCAGGCGAGCCTTAAACTAGGACTACTCCTGCCTCAGCTTCCCAAGTAGCTGGGATTATAGGCATGCACCACCATATTTGATCGTATCATTTTTTGCCAACCAACCAATACATAACCTTGTTTCATGTGTGTTTCTGTTTAAAGATATCTTATTCAATATACTACATATATTACTGATTTATTAACACTGAACTCATAGCCAACAGCACTGTAACAGATGTCAGAATAGAAATCAGCTAAACAAGATTTTCTTTTTAAAGAGAGAGTGGGACAGTGAGAGAGACAGAAAGAGAGAATCACTTTTATTTAGTTTTTCATGTGGCTTTTGTTGCCCCGACACTTCATTGTGTACGTCATGCTGGGTTTCAAACCCATATCCTTGAGCATGCCAGGCAAGTGCCATTAACCACTGAGCCACCACAGCTCCAGCCCCTAAACAAGCATTTTCTACATAAGGCACATCATAGTTTTTTTGTGCTCAAGAACACTAGGACACTTTAGCACTATGCCTGGGGCCACTGTGAACAGCTGAAATCACTTTTAAAAATTTATTAAAATGCAAAAAACATGGCATTAATGAATCCACAAAAACATTAGTTTACAATATGAGAGCTAAAACAAGAAGACAGATCTGGGAATGTGTGCATGAGGTCACTCAGATTTTTCCTTTCTTTGTCCATATCTATGAATGACTGCAACAGTGGTTACAAATTAATTTTAGTGAACAGGTGTATTCATAAATAAAGACTAAAAAATGAGGGTCGATTGTATTTGATAACCATCATTCACTTTATAATCTACAAACCCAGAAGTTCAGGCAAAAGCTAGGACTATTTGTCCTCTTAGCATCTGGCATTCAATAAATATTTGAGATTAAATAAAATGTATAAATGCCCAACAGGTAGGTGTATATATAAGCTTAAAGGTCAATCATGGAAGAAGTTTAAGATAAAAAATGCTAAGTAATTATGGATATGGTTAATTTGAACAAAGTACAAACACACACAATTACAGGATGGTTAGGGAAGGCCTTTCTGAAAAGATGCTTCCTAAGCTGAGAACTGAGAAATGCGAAGGCGCAAGTTATGTGAAGCAGACTACACGGAAATCCCAAGCACGGAGAACAGGCAATCTAAAAGGCTTGAATCGGGAAAGCGCTCTAAACAACACTGTCAGGCTGGGGCGGTGGCTCAGCGGCTACGGTACTTTCCTTGCATGTGCGAGGACACGGGTTTGAACCCCAGTGCCACACACACACACACAATGAAGTGCCAAAGCAAGGAAAGCCACATGAAAAACTAAATAAAATTGCTCTCTCTTACTCACTCACTGTCCCTCTCTCTCTTCATTAAAAAAAAAAAAGGAAAATATTGCCTTTTTGAAAGTTAAAGTGAAAGTTTGATACATAACATTCGTGTCTGAATAACTTCATTATAAACATCTCTTCGGCTTACAGCGGCAGTAACGTCAATTTGCTTAGCACCTCCCAAAGCTGTTCAAAAAGGATTTTTTTCTTAAAGCTTTGTAAAAGAAAAAAAAAACTTAAATAAATATAGACATTGCTATGGTTAGAATATTTGTTCCCTCCAAAACTCATGCTGAAATCTAATTGCCATTACAACAGAATTAAGAGGTAGAACCTTTAAGAAGTGATTAAGTCAAGAGGCTGGAGCAGTGGCTCAGCGGTTATGGCACTTGCCTGGCATGTGTGAGGACGCAGGTTCAAACCCCAGCACCACATACACAACAAAGTGTCACAGCAACAAAAGCCTCATGAAAAACTAAGTAAAACTGATTCTCTTGTTCTCTTTCTCATTATTCATCTCTCCCTTAAAAAAAAAAATGATTAGGCCAAGAAGGCAGGCTCTGTAGAACTGGTGCCATTACAAAAGGCAAGTCTGTCCCCTTTGGTCTTGTCCTCTTGCATTCCACCCTGTGACGATGCAGCGAGAAGGCCCATACCAGATGCCAGCATCTTATTCCTCGACTGCCCAGTTTCCAGAACTGTGAGGCAGTAATTTCTGCTCATTGTAAATTACCCAGCTCCAGGTATCTTGATATAGTAGTACAAAATGACTTATACAGATACCAAGACCTCTAAAAGTCAGTGATTTTGATGGAGCTGGAGAATTCATGAATGGGGAATACATCAGAACAGAGACCATAAAAGGTGCTTTCTGACTTCTCCAAACCCAAGGACTAGGATCTTAACAGGTACTGGATCCCTTTGGCCTGTTCCTTCTTTTCTGGTATTTATTTACTTTCATAAATTGAAGACTATTCACATTTTGATTATGCAAAGTAATAAGTCTGAAAAACAGTAACAATCAAGGACATGATGTGGCTTTTCTCATTCAGAGGAAATAAAATTGTAGAAACTGGTGAATAGTAGAAAACCACATAAAAAAGAAGTACGTAATAAATTTTCCTTCATATAATAGGTACTAGGCAAAATTACTTTTACATATGAATAATTGCAGCAATAAAAACTGATAAAGTAGGAGGAAAGCCATCATTAGGAACAGCAAAATAATTCAAGCAATGAACAGACCACCGGAGGTCCCCATCATTACTGGGAGTATACCATTATGAATAAATGAAACCACAGGAAAGGCTCATTTCCTTAAGATATGTATGCTTACGGGGAGGTCAACCGCTGTGGATTCCAGGAAAGATTATATTTCTAGTGCTTATGGTACTGAGAGGATGGATAATGGGTGACTGATTAGAAAAATAAAAAATGTGTTAATTGTCAACTTATGACCAGTAAAAGCGTTCTCCTGTCAGTACGTATAACACTTACCCAAACCTTCACTGATGAAACCATCTCTGACATCAGTTAAACAGTAAACATGCACTGAGCCTTATAAATATGTTGCAATTCCCTGTGGAGAGAATTCTGGGGATATAAAACACAAAGCAAGTCTATTCAAGGAGACTGATGTCCAAAGATAGCAAATCAGCTGATTTGAAATGCAAGTGAGGATTTTATAATAAAAACAAGGTTGTACATGGATTGATTAGGTTCTCAGCCACTCCCCAAATCCCATGAAGCCCATCTACTGACCTGAAATACAAAGCTAATATAGATACATAAAACAGCCAACAAGAACTGAACACACCAGAGCACTCAGGAATGTTAGATTTCCAGGTCCTCAATTGGGCCCTTAAAGACTTTCTAAGGTGTTTGGGACATAGCTCAGTGGTAGGGTAATTTCTCAACACAAGGCCAAAGGTCTGATCACTAACCCACCAAAACAAAACAAAACAAAAAAGCTTGATAATTCTCTTTTAGAGTGATTATTTAAAATTATTAAAATTAAATTACATATAATTTAAAAGCTAATGGCTAGGGGGTAGAGCGGTGGTTCAGTCGTTGTGGTGCTTGCCTGGCATGCGCAAGGATGTGAGTTTGAACCCCAGCACCACGTACACAATGAAGTTTTGGAGCAACAAAAGCCACAAGGAAAAACTAAATATAAAATCGATTCTCTCTCTCTCCCCCACTGTCTCTCTCTTCTTAAAAAACAAAAACAAAAAAATCTAATGACTAATGTACTGGAGAGTGTGGATAGAGAATATTTCCTCTACTGCAGAAGTCCTACTGGACAGTACTGTTCTGTTTATGAAAGATGGTCCCTCACTTTTCTATAACATCATAAAAGAAAGAAGTGAATGTAGCTAATATCACTGAACTGTATACTTAAAAATGGTTAAGATGGTAAATTTTATGTTATGCATACTTTACCACATTTTTTTTTCAAGACAGCTGGTACACTCTCCTTATATTTTGAGATATGATACAAACTGCATCTAGTCACTTAATTAGACCTCCTTCAAGCACGAGCATGCCAAAGCCAAAAGCTGTAAATAGCTCTAAGTCTACCCAAAAAACAAGGTAATTCTTGTAAGCCAGTTCTACTGCCCAGGAGGTCAACAAGTAAAAGCAAGCCATCTGAATTCAAGTTACGACTATCTTCAAAACTTTGAAAAGTATGAAACAGGGAAGCTCAGTGGTAGAGTGTGGTCAATGGTAGAGTGCCCCTGGGTTCAATTCCCAGTACTGAGGGAAAAAAGAAAAGAAAAACTACAGAAAATTAAACAAACAAACAAAAAAAACCCCAAAAAACAAGAACAGGTAAAGCAGTGGACCCTAGGAGATGGACGCCTTGCATGCTTGTATTAGAAAATGTTCTCAAAAGATTGAAAAATAGTGCTGGCTCAACGAGTGGATACAAAAACGTTGGTACATATATACAATGGAATACTACTCGGCCATTAGAGAAGACGATATTATGGCTTTTGAGATCAAATGGATACAGATGGAAAGAATTATGCAAAGTGAAGTATCCCAATCTCAGAGACTCAAGGGCCGAATGGTTTCTCTCATCTGTGGAAGCTAGAA
>PVKS010017750.1:0-41438 GCA_004027875.1 Aplodontia rufa
ATGGATGGATGGATGGATGGATGATGGGTGGGTGGATGGATGGATGATGGATAATGGATGGATGGATGGATGGATGGATGATGGATGGATGGATGGTTGATGGATGATGGATGGATAGACGTTTGGTTGGGTGTATGAGGAGGTGGATGGAGACAAATGAATGGTCACTGTGCTCTTATGAGTTTTGGGATGATGCCTCTTTGGAAGATTCCAGAAGTGGGGCAGAGCCTCCAGAAAGTGCTTGGGTGGCCCAGGTCCAGGGGTAGTGCAGACCTACTTCGTGGTTGATGAGGAATTGTGAGACTATTAGCCACCCCTGAGAAGACCACCTGACAGACACTCCTGAGTGACACAGTTTCAATGGCACCTGCTAGAAGAGAAAGGACAAAGAAAAGACAGACTGAGTCCATGCCAGGCAAGCTGGGCAGGAAGCCTGGACCCAGTGACCAGTGGGCTTCCAGCAAAGACAACCTCTACACACGTCATAGTGCTGTGCCCCTGAGTCCCTCCCCACTTTCCAGCCTAGGAATTAAGGGCAGAGGTACCAGGACCGTTCGCCTGGGTTTCAGACCTGGCTCTGGCGCTTACCAGAAGCATGAACTGGGTAGAGGGACCAGGCCTCAGTTTCTCCACCTGCAAATGGTTGTGACAGTAACAGAGCTGTGGCGGAGGGCGGAAGGATCAGAGACTGGACATTAAGTGCTCACAGATTCTGGGACATACGCAGAGACCGGCCAGCACTGCAGAGGAATCGCTTTGACCTTGCTTTGCCCCTGCAGGGCTCTGGCCCAGCTGCCCTCCTGTCCTCTCCACTCGCCCCATCCGCCCACCTTACCAAGCCCGGCTCGCAGCTGCTGCTTCCAGAGGCCCTGCCCGCCCCGACCCACTCCATTATCTCTTTCCCTCTGCTGCTTTGAAGCTCTCAAGAGAGGGGCAAAGTCAGACTCCCTTGGCCTCTCTGGAGCCTTGGAGGTGGCAGGCGCCAGTGATTGTGCCCACTGTCCTGTTGGCAGAAACAGAGATGGTCCAAGGGCCTTCACTGCCCACACCTCCCCTCCACCTCCTGTTCCAGATAAAACGCTAGGAATAAAGTCACATTGGACTGGCCTGTCCCTTTAATTGGTGCTTTGGCAAAGGATAGATTCCCTGCTAAGCATTAAAAGGCTTTAAAATTCTCTTTATTGAGCTGCTCCTGGGAGCCCATGGTGGGTTGTAGGGCCTGGCAGGATCCAGCCCTGGGAACCCTGGGCAGGGCCATGGGTGACACAGGGGCCCAGGAGGCTGGGGCTGCAGCCAGAGCCCTGGGATCCAGCCCTACCCAAAGGGTGGGCTTTCTCCCTAAATTCGATTCAGGGTGAGCAACAGAGCCTCTTAAGGACATTGGGGCACCAAGGCAGTCTGAGCCGTGCAGACACCTCGGGAAGTCTGGGTGTACGTGGCCCCTTTGGTCTCCGGGCGTGGTGCTGAGTGGCATCTCATGGCCGAGAAACTCAGGCTGGGAGGATCCTGCTCAGAGGAGGCCAGGACAGGCGGCCGGCTCAGGGAGGGAAGAGCTCACTACGCTTGTCCTATATTCCGGAGCAGCTTTGACAAAGTGATGACGAGCAGAGGCACCATGAGCGTCTGCCTGGGTCCCGGCTCCAGCGCTCAGCACAGCGTGCGTGGGGCAGAAGGACCTGGGCTTGCGGCTCCATCTCAGAAATGATGCTGAGCTCCACGGAACCTCTCGTAAGGCCGTTCAAGTTTAGGATTGTGTACGGAGAGCTCAGCACAGTTCCCAGGATGCAGCTGACGGGTGTGCACACCAAGGTGCCCGAGTGAGGGCTGGGGCCGGGAGGGCGCTCAGCGACTCCTCCAGCTGCTGCCTCCCGCCGGCCGAGGGCCTAGGAGTCCAGCTCCGAGTGAGGGGCTTGCTCTCTCCACTCTCTCTGCCATTTTATCAACCCCAGAAGGCTGCAGCAGTTCAAGGAGGATAAGTGACCAGCTCCATAGGCGACAGAGAGGAAACGGCAGAGGTGGGACTAGAACCAAGTCTCCACCCCCATCCGTGGGAGCAGAAAAAGGAGACCACACAGCTGCCAGGCTTGGGAGGGCAAGACCAACCCTCCCCTCCGCCATCCCTCTTCCCTCCCACTCGGATGTCATCGGGAGTGACCGGGACAGAAACCGTCCCATGAGCTTCCCCAGCTGTTTGCACGCTGGGTCTTGCCAGGGGATGCGAGATCTGGAAGTCGCTCAACTCCATGGAGACGTGAGGGACACAGATGAGCCCTGAAGCTCATCCCCCAATAAAACACGTCCCTGAAAGCCACTTCAGGGCAGAAATGCCAAGGTTTTATGACCATTTCTTTTAAAAGCCTTGGTCAGGGAACAGCTCAGCCTACTGACCTTACTGAATCAGAGAAAAGTCATTTGGTGCAGTCCTACAGAGGACGAGAAGAAGCCGTAATGGTGACGATTGTTACACTAAGTGCTGTCGCTGAGTGGGGACAACCAGGCCAGCACAGAATCAGGGGTTGTACCAATGTGACGGCACATCCCAGTCCTCTGCAGCCACCACCACCCCTCATCTGGAAGACTGCAGGAGCCTCCTCTCTGCACGGTCTCCAAATCCCATTCCTTGATCTTTGCCTGGGGTCCAGGAAAACCGCACTCCCTGCCGTGCCTGCTGTTGGGGCCAGGTGGCTGGGTTCCGGCCAAAGGAGCAGGAGCAAAAAGAGCCCAGGCGACTCCCGGCCCAGCCCACAGAGCCCTCGGCACGGCTGTGTTGCTTCTGTGCCCCCAAAGAGCCAAAGAAATGCACCTGGATCCCTGAGTCACCTCCGGGAGCGGCAGACTCACGTGTCACTTGCCGTGAAGTTGACACATCTGCCTCGCACACGGCCACCTCACGCGCCAACACCGCAGCCATCCTGACTCACCCCCTGCCCAGTCTGTCACAACGGTCAGGATTCTCCTCAGCACTCAGCTTCAATGTCACTTCCTAAGAGCCGTCTTTTCTGGATGTTCTAGGAGCTGAGCTACTCTGTCTCCTCACAGTAGATTACCTGGACCACGCTCGCCCCGTCTCAGATTTTCTTGCTAATTAATTAATTAATGGTCTGTCTCTCTGCCACTAGACCAGGGATCTTATTTGTCTTATTTATCATGATATAGGGTGCTTGGAAGAGATCCTGGAATAGACACTGGGGATGATTGTGGACCGGAGACAATGACTTCTACCACTCTGTGGGGTTGGAGCCACTGTCCCCATTAGCATGAGAGGAAACCGACCCCAGAGAGGCTAAGGCCAGGACACAAATGGCAGAGCTCAGATGTGGACCTTGCCGTGTGTAACTGCACGGCCGTCTTCCCTCCAGCCTTTCCCCTCTTCTGAAGGTGTCCCCATCTTGGGTGTATTGACTTGTCACAAACAAGGAAAGAAGCTCCAAATTCCATAATTTCTCCCAATTTGGCCCTTGACCGTAGATATTCCCAGTCTGATGGGTGTCTCCTGAAGCGACACTGCGACAGGCAGGGCAGAACATTGAGCTGAGAGAGCGGAGAGGGAGGGAGGAGGGGAGGCTGGGGCGATACGGGGAGCAATCTGCCTCCTCCAAGCCCACACCAGTCCCCAGGCAGAGGAGGAGCACAGAAGGCCTGGAAGGACCGGCAGAAGTCTCAGGCTCCCTAGGCCTTCCTGGCAACAGGAAGTGAGGCTGAGGACACTGAGGGCTGGACAGCCCCCATGCCAGCAGCTGCCCAGGCCCTCCTCTGTGGGCTGGGGAGCAGAAAGGAGGTGAACTCTAGAATCGGGGGCCAGGGCAAGCATCAGCAGGCTCCTCTGGCCTCAGTGGGATGGATTCGGGGGCGCAGGGCGAGGAGAGTCCCTGCTTGCACAGTTGGGGTTCGGGTTGGTGGTCTTCCTGTGCTGGCCAAGCATGCCCAGCTCAGAAGGCCAGGCACGTCCCACCCAGCTCCCCTCCACTGAGGTGCCCCACATGATATCCCCTCCAACACCCCCGCTCAGCCGTCCGTTCCTCTGCAGGCTCCAGCAGGCACTGGAACCAATGTCCCCAGCACCCACTGATCCCTAACTCAGGCATCACTGGGGCTCCTGTGCACACGCCATCTGCCCCGCCCTCTGCTCCCCACCCTTCTCGTGGGATTCTCAGCAGCCACCATATGGAAAGGGCTTGGATCTCCTCTGCTTAAACGGAGCCCCTGCATCCCAGGGTTAAGTTCAGGTGTCCCATTCAGGTGAACGGCTGTGCAGGTTCCAGCGAGGTGGCCCCCTGGGCAGGGGGCACAGGTAGGAGCCTCGCACATGCTCTTGACAAAGCCCTCTCAGTCTTCCCTCCCTAGCGTCCACTTCCCTCCCCTGTGGGGGACCTGTGCTGAGTACTACTAATCACTGAGCAAGCAGCACCCACAGGAGGCAAACTGAGAAGAGGACACTCGTCCCTTTTGTCCACCGCTGTGTTTATCCTCAGCACCCTGCACAAGGCCTGGTGCCCTGTGGGTGCTCAGGACACACTCACTAGTGAATGAGTGCACAGGGGAACCCAGGGCGCTGGGTGCATGGAGGATTTCCGCACACACCACGCTCAGGTCTTACCTTCGAGGCCTTGCAGGCACCAGCTATAATGCTGAATGCACTTTTGAAGGCCCAGGAAGGAGGTCATCTCTCAGCCTCCGCCTGCGCTCTCCCACCCACCCGCAACCTTCTAGAAAGCCACAAGAGCAAGCGCCCGTTCTAACGGAAACCCCAGCAGACCCCTCTGCCAACCTCACCACAGCTCCACGAGCGGCACGGAAATCAGTCTCCAACTGTGCACCGAAAGCCCCTGTGCTGGGGGAGTCTAGACGCGAACAGAGGGGTTAACTCCAGTGTCCCCTTCCAGTGGGCCAGCTCTGCAAGGACCCTCATTGTGTGCATGAACAGCCCCCTGTGGGGAGTGATGGAGGGCAGAGCGAGGGACGAGGGACGGCAGATGGCGTTTGGAGGGGCGGGGAGGGGCTGACTTTCAGAGGTGGAGCCACCCCTGGGTACTGGGTCTGTACCCAGGGGTTCAGCTGGGGGTGGATTGAAATATGGTTAAGCTCCAAGGGGTGCGTGTATACACATGTCCAAGCCAGGAGCAGTGGTGCACACCTGTAATCCCTGCAGCTTGGGAGGCTGAGGCAGGAGGATCACAAGTCGAGGCCAGCCTCAGCAATTTAGCAAGGCTCTAAGCAACTTAGCGAGACCCTGTCTCAAAATAAAAAAAACAAAAGGGCTGGGGACGGGACTCAGTGGTTAAGAATCCCTGGGTTCAAAAAAAAAAAAAAAAACCCAGAACTTTCCTTGCTGCTGCTCTTGTGGTGTAAGTGTTCCAGGGAGGATGCATTAATGCAGGAGGCTGCACAGGTCATGTCTATGGGTTTTGGCATCCGGAGGGGACCTGGAACCGAGCGCTCCAAGGATACCGAGGGATTAGCACCTACTAAGTGGCAGGGTAATCGCTGAAGCCAAACTGCCAGAGCTTGAACCTCACTGCCTCAGTTTGCAGCAGCGGGGGTGAGATACAGTCTCCGTGCCTCAGTGTCCCCTTAGGATCGGGATGGGGAGCAGTGAGCCATAAGCGCCAGTGCTTAGAGTGCTGGCCCCTGGTCCGTGCTCACCAACTCTCAGCTTCTATTCCTGTTGCTATCGCGAGGTTTGGCCAGACACAGCCCTCGCCACGTGATCTCATGTGACTCCCGCAGTGCCCCTCAGGGGACATTCCCTTCAGTGGCTTTCCAGAGGAGAGACTGGAGGTTTTGCAGGGCGGGTGACCTGTCACCCCACCGCAGGCTGCTAGCTGGCCGATGGCTCCCGCTCAGAGCCTCAGCAGCCGCACGGCGTTCACCTGCTGCTCCCACCGCTAGGTGCCCTGCTCTTCAAGGAGTCTGGAAGCTCACACTCAAAGCATGAAGCCACCATCCTGGGTGACAGAGAGGTGGTGGCTGGGTCCGCTGTGCTGGTGGCCCAGAGGAGGAAGGGGACACACCTGCTGCCCCCAGTCCAGCACAGCCTGATGGAGCTGACCCCGTCCTGGACTCCTCGAGGCTGGTGGTGCATGTGAAGGGGAAGAGTCACATCCTCTGGTTGACTCCAGGGGACAAGAAGATGGCTAGAAAGGGGCTCTGGAAGCAGAAGGACCTGGGTTCGAATTCCAGCCCTGAAACTCTTGGGAAACCACATCTTCCCTCTGAGCCTCATTTTCCCTATACACACAGGTTGCTCTCAGCCCCGCTCTGCCCCAGGGCCTATCACTTAGCACCCAGCCCAGTGCGGATAATTGGAAAAGCTCCTTCTCTCCGGCTGAGTCAGAAGCAGCCTCCAGCCCCAGACTGGGTACTTTTCCCACAATCTGCCCAAAGTGGGGGCAGAGCCCCAGCCCCAAGGGCTGCTCCCTGGCAGCCCTTTCGTGGTATGGTACATGGGTGTGAAGGACAGGCTGCCCAAACCCACACGGCTGTTCGGTGTGAATTAATGAAAGGTGTCCCGAGCTTGGGGCCTGGTGACCTCAGAAAACATAGAACCAGGGGCTCTTGCTTTCTCTGTTGGACACCGTGTCCGGAGCGTGACTCCTAGGACTGCCAGTGAGGCCTCTTGCAGGGGGCTGGTGGAAGCCCCAGGTGACAAGAACACAGAGGACGAGTGTGGAGGCCCAGCCTGGAGGCTGGAGTCCTGAGCTACGCAGGGGTAACTGAGCTGACTGTTGTTAGGTGACAGGAGATGACAAGACCCTGACTCATGGGGGCGCCAGGTGCCGGGCAGAGTGAGGAGGGCCACAGCAGGCCAATGACACAGAGAAATTAGCCGAAAAAGCAGGAGCAGATCCCCATCAGGAAGGCCCAGCTGTGGCAGCAAGAGGCTTACGGGCAGGAGGGGCGCCCTGGAGTTGGCCATGCCTGGGAAGCCAACGGCTTCAGGGGCCAGGAGAGAAGCCCCAGGGTCCTGGCATGCCACAGCTCCATCTCTGAGCCTGGAGCAGGGCCAAGATTGGATTCTGACAGTGAAGAGGATGTGCGTTCCTTTTCAGTAGGAGCCCCAAATTCAAGGTCAAAAAGAGGAACAGGGAGTTGGACAGTCCAAGGTCAGGTCCAGGGTGAGGGACAGTCCAAGGTCAGGTCCAGGGTGAGGGTCAGTCCAAGGTCAGGTCCAGTGCGGGGGACAGTCCAAGGTCAGGTCCGGTGAGGGACAGTCCAAGGTCAGGTCCAGTGTGAGGGACAGTCCAAGGTCAGGTCCAGTGCGGGGGACAGTCCAAGGTCAGGTCCAGGGTGAGGGACAGTCCAAGGTCAGGTCCAGGGTGAGGGACAGTCCAAGGTCAGGTCCAGGGTGAGGGACAGTCCAAGGTCAGGTCCAGGGTGAGGGACAGTCCAAGGTCAGGTCCAGGGTGAGGGACAGTCCAAGGTCAGGTCCAGTGCGGGGGACAGTCCAAGGTCAGGTCCAGGGTGAGGGACAGTCCAAGGTCAGGTCCAGGGTGAGGGCGATCATCCTCTCCCTCAGGGCCAGGAATGGTCATTGTGTGGTTGAGCCCTGGTTTCCCGTTCTGGATCAAGGTTAATTACTCCTGTCCCTTAAAAGGGAGAGGTGTCTGTGAGGAGGCGGCCTGACCATGGGGTTAATGTGTTTGAATCTCAATCAGCCTCTCTGAGTGGCTTTGTGACCTCCTGGGGCTGCCTGCCTGGCCAGGACCCTGATGTCAACACGGAGCTGGAGCAGGGGGTCCCCGACCTCCTCTCCCTGCCCAGCAGCCACGGGAGTGGAGAAAGAAGCAGAGCCCAGCCTGGTGCCTGGCACGCAGTGGGTACTCAACAAGCACCTCTTCATGGCTGAGTGCAATATATCTGAAAGACACAGGCAAGAAAGAAATAATATCAGCCGGGGAGAGTGGATGCCAGGACGATTTAAGGAAGCCACCATGTGCTTGTTAAGAAAAAAAAATGAACTCATCCAATTTGTAGGATGCAAGATCAAACCACACACAGAAAATCAATCGCCTCTGCATCCTTCCAGCCCAGAGACTCACAGAAATCCGATGAAGAAGATTCCATTTATAACAATAAAGAATAAATACTTGAGAGTTCTTTTAATTTGGGGCACAAGATATTTGTTTAAAGAAATTATAAAAACCCAATGGAAGCTCGATATTAGGAAAACCATCAACATAATTCATTCCATTAGTAAATTAAAGGGAAAAACCCATATGATTGCTTCAATAGATTCTGAAGGAGCATTTAATTAATTTTTCTTTATAAAAACTCCGGGAGAATTTGGAGTAGAAGTAACCCTCCCACGCATAACATGAAGGAACATTTATCAGAAATCACCAGCAAATATCGTACATCATGGTAGACTAATAAATTCATTTTCATAAAAATCAGGAACAAGACAAGGTGCCATTTTTACAAGAATTCTGGAGGTTTTAGACAATGGAATACAGCAAGAAATTATAATAAATTCAAGAAATGTAACGACACCAACATTGATATTCCCAGGCACTGTCCTGAGTTCATTACATGAAATGAGAAGATTAGGGCAGAGAGAGGTAAAGTAACTCGCCCAAAGTCACACAGCTTCTGAATGACACAGCTAGGATTTGAATCCAAGAGATCTGGTTCCAGGATATATAATTTTATGACTTAGGAGATGCTGTCTCTCAGGCATTGGAAGAGAAGAACGAGGTTATCACTTTTTTTTGCAGATGATATACAAATTCAAAACAGATAAAAGAAATTATTAGAGTTTGTTTCAGCAAGATGTCTGTACAAACAGTAAGCATGCACACGCTCCCGTTTCCTTGATGTCCCTAGGACAGGCCCAGTCACTGTGCCTGGAAGAGAGTGGGCTCTTGGTGACTACTTTGGGAAGATGAATCCACATGGACTGTAGCAGTTTGGAGAAACCAGGCTGGTCCAGCAATGTGGGGGGATTTCTTTGAGGGACCCACTCCAGCATTCTGCCCACCTGCGCGCCCCTGGTGGCCTTCAGCCCTGCCCCACCCCAGCACAACGGCAGGGACCATCACACATCGTCCACGCCAGACAGAGGTCCCAGGAGGAGTCCAAGGTCAGCTCCCTCTGAGCCAGCGGGCTGGGGCTTTGTCCCTTTCCTCCTGCCACCCCGAGTTTTGGCTCAAGACACCCTTGACTGTGGACGAAGGGTGGAGCAATGTCCTGGATCTGTGCATGGCCACCCTCTGGCCTCTCGAGCTCCATGCTAACACTGTCCCCTTTCGTAGACATGGATATGGAGGTTGGGAGAGGGGACCGAGGTGGCACCAGGAAGTGACCTCAGATCTTTCTGCTTCTATCATCCTGTTTGCTAAGGGCTCTTGACTGCTGGTTCACAGACTTGGGCAAAGAGGGCTCACCTTTGAAATCCCAAGAGCAAGAGAACAGGTTCAGGGCAGAAATATAGCTTGGCTTTGGCCATGCCAAGTCTGAGATGCTTAACAGACTTCTCTGTGTAGAGAGGTCTGGAACTTTCTAAAATTGGACCATGGTGCTCTTGCGCTTAGAATTCTTTGACTGTTCTCTGTGGATGTGCTAGATCCGTGCATGACACCCCAGATTGGCCAGGCTCTGTTCAGATCCCTGATATCTCCCGGCCTCCTTCCGGGCCTCCGTCCTGGCCTCCTCCTGTCTCCTCACTAAGCACCTGACAGGAGGCAGGCGGCCACCCTCTGGGCTGTGGCACCTCTTTTCCCTCTTCGCTCCTGAGTAGCTCCGTGTGGGCTGGGGCCCCCTCTGTGCCACCGTGACTCCCTGTCCTCCCAACAGACTGAGCTGAGACAGCCTCTCTGCTACATCCTGAGGCCCCACGTGGGGTCTCTAAGGTGTTGGTTCTGTGCCCAAAGGGGCGAGGGATGAATGGAGGAGCGGGGGACCTCGCTATCTCAGCATTGCCACGTTCAGACAGGCTCTGCCGCTCCGTCTGCGAAGAACGGGCCCTGAGTGATTTGATATTCACGGAGTAAACAGGGTTAAGGGGGATGTTGAAACCACTTAAGGAAATAAACAGCTTTCCAACACCCTCAATTATTTGGGAAGCACCTGCTCTTGTATAATTAATCTGCCAATTAAAATGATTATTATAGCCATTAAAACAGATCCCCCAAGAAGCGCTACTTGACAATACGCGCTCGTCCCATTTGAGTCTCTCCGCCACCTTGCAGGATACCAGCAGCAGCAGCTATAACAGTACAACTTCAGGTCAGACTTCCCACTAACCCGGGACACTTGTCCCCACTGGTGGGACACCTGAGGTCTCTGTGCCCTCTGGACAGCACAGATGTGCACTTCCCAGCCTCTTACCCTGGCAGTGCCACCTTGGCTGAGCACACAGGCAGGGTGAGGGGGACCTGCGCCAGCCACTGTCTGCTCCGCGTGCTCCTCTGGGGTTGCTGAACCCTGCTGCCTGTGTCTGAGCTTCCCGCAGGGGGACAGGGATGCTCCCGACAGCCCTGGGCCCAGTTTGGGCCCTCAGACCGAAGTTGGACTGGCCAACTTACAAAGCCCCCTCTACCTCACCGCCTGCAAGAGCTGGGAACAGTCACTTCTTCGTCCCCAGTGCTGAAATGGACACTTGTACTGGAAGGTTCCAGAGAGGTGACATTTATGACGTACCTAGCACAGCACGTGAACTATACTACAGTGATGACATGAACGGCGATTGTGAGAGAGATGAATTGTCTTGGTGGCCAGCCGGTGCCCCAAGACAGAGGGGTTCAGCCCTTCTCTGGGGCCCCTCACAGAGTCCCAGCAGGGGTTGATGGCCTCCAGGGGGCCCCAGGGCTAAGAGCAAGACCCGGAGTCAGAGCTGGGCTCGGAGACTGACGTGACTGCTCTCCAGCCGTGCATGCTGGGTGGATTGCTAACTTCGCCTGGCCTCAGTTTCCCCAACTCTGGGTCTTCCTCTGCCTTTTCTCAAGGCTCCTAGAGGTCTCTGAATATTCTGAGCTTCCTCACTCCGGGGAGAACACAGGGGCCTGGAGAGCTGGCTGGGCCAGATGATGAGGGCTGTGCCAGGGCTGGTGGCCTCCATCCTAAGGACCAGGAGGCACCACTGATGAGTTCAAAGCAGGGTGACGTGGACAGAGATGTGTCTCCCAGGCAGTGGGGCATGGAGCCCCCTGTTGGAGCTTACTACACCCTTCCCCTTCCCCCTCCTCTCAACTCTCGGCTGTGGGTTGGCCTCGATTCCAGTGGGGGAATGTCTCTGGACAGTTGCGGCCACGTGGGTCCAGCTCCCAGGACACACCAGGTTGTCCCTCTCCTGGGCAACTGGGATTTTCTGAGTCTGTTTTCTGCCACAGCTCCACACTGGGTCTCAAGCAGGCAGGGCAGCGGGTGGGCCATCCCTGCCTCTGGGCAGCTAAACTCTGAAGCACAGATTTCCCCAAGGGAAATGCATGGGGTCACCCACCTAGAGCCCACGCGGGCCAGGAATGCCTCCCAGGGCATTGTAACAGGTGGTCACTCTAACATCTGCTTAGACCCCTCCAGTGGGAGCTCACTCGTCCCCGGGACGCACTGTCCACTGCTGGGAAGTGGGCTTGCAGGCCCCTCTCAGCCGCCCTCCCTCCATATCTCCTCAGTATAAGCTCAGCATCCTGGTGGCCACTTGGGAAAAGCACACAGACAGACCAGTAAACCCAGTGTCACAGTTTAGACACGAGGTGTCCCCAAAAGCAACAGGTTTAGAGGTGAAATGACTGGGTTCCGAGAGTCACAACCCAACTGGCACCTTGATCCCCAGATGGGGATTAATTGGGTGGTAACTAGGCAGGTGGGGTATGGCTGGAGGAGGTGGGTCTCTGAGGGCATGCCTTTGGGGCGCAGAGAGAGGGACGATGAGAGAGAGAGAGAGATAGAATCAATTTTATTTAGTTTTTCATTGCTCCACACAGAGTTGTGTACGTGGTGCTTAGATTCGAGCTCACGCCCTTGTGCATGCCAGGCAGGCGCTGTAACCGCAGAGCCACCGCTCCAGCGCCCCGAGGCGTATGGTTTGTCTGTGGTGAGAGAGTCCCTGTTCCTTGGTGCCGTGTTCCCAGCCGCTTCCCTCCACCACGCTCCTCCTGCGCCAGGACCTTCTGCCTCACCTCAGGTCCCAAGGAACGGAGCTGGCGTCTATGGACTGAGACTCTGAAATCCTGAGCCCCCAAATAAACTTTTCCCCTTCCAAAAATTTTTTTTTGTCACAGCAACGAAAAAGCTGACTGAACACCCAACAAGGAGTTTGCATTTTGAGAAAGAAGGTCACCCAACCCATCCAGCCCACACGCGGCCTGAGCGCCCAGCGAGCAGACCCCATCCTTCTCTGGGGCAGAAACCACAACCTGAAGGTCACTTCAGTGCCTTTGCCCTTGCCCTTAACCACACGCTCCGTAAAACAGCTGCATTGTTCCGATTCTGTGCTCTCTTCCCAGCACCTGGTACACAGTAGGTGCTCAGGAAATGTCTGCTGCATAAATGAACACGGGAGTCCCAGGTGTCGTGTCACGGTGGCGTTTGAGTTATGAGATTCTAATCTGGCCGTGGCAGTTGGAAGGGGAGGAAGAGGGAAGGGAGTAAAACTTTGGTAAGGTCCCAGGGGAGTGGGGGGTGATGCTGAAGTCAGACTGTGCCAGATGGAGGGCGAGGAAGGGCACCACAGTGGCATATGCCTCACATGGAGGTGGCAAGGAACATTGGCACGGCCTCAGCTGAGCCATGTGACCTGCCTGGTGCCTGCATTTGAGGATGGGGGAGGAAGCAGGGCTGGAGAAGTGGGTCAGCAGAGGTTCCATCCGGAGGAGCCTTGCAGGGGGCGGGGCAGGGACCTTGAGCTTGGTTGTTCAGGTGATGGAGAGCTCTTGTGGCGAGGGGTGGTGCCTGCCCTGGGGAGGGAGGAAGGGCTAAGCCAGGGCATCCCACGGGCTTCTATTTCACTGTGCGCCAGAGCAGGAGTTCACCTCTGATCCTTCTCTGGCAAGTGAGGTTGGTCCCCTTGTCATTGAAGCCCAGCAGTGTGGAAGCCAAGCGGAGATGCTGGAAATCACACTGCACCGGCTCCGAGGCCGGGACTCCCACCCCTGAGGAAGAGGCGTCCTGGGGGTGCCCTGACCCAGCACCCCTGGCCTCCGCCCCAGCCCAGTGTCCCCTGGGGAGGGAAGAGGGGAGCTGGGGCCACAGATGCGAAAGATGCTGCACATCCCATAGAGACTTCATCATTCTTTTCCCTGGAGGATCCTAAAGCTCAGAGAGGGCAAGAGGTTTGCTCCAGGCCTCACAGCGGGACCTTCTGCCCCTTCCTGGCTCTGTCTCTTCTATGCCCTGGGCAGTGAGGACACCCCCATCTCCCTCCCTCTGCACCTGGGCTCCCCAGGCTCTGCTCTTTCTTTTGCTACCATCCAATGGGAAAGCCCCGTACTGCAGGGTCCACGTGTGCTCCAATACAACATCTTGTTACTTGGGATTTCACTCCAGTTGCTGGCTCCCCCTCTGGATGGTTTGGAAGCCAAGGGCTCTTACCAACCCCATGTGGGGCACAGAAAAGATCTCATTGCCACTATCAGAAACCTGATCTTAATCCCCAAGAGCAGATGGATTTTCTTCAGGTCTAAATTTCCTCCCCTTGTGCCCGAAAGGGCAGGGAGGTGCTGAGCCTGGCCTGCCTTCCCCTCTTCCTCCTTTCCCCAGCCCAGGCGTCTGGCAAGGGATCCCGGATCCCGGATCCCGGCTGGGCTGATCCCAGCCCCCTGACGCAGCTCCTACCCTGGGCTGCCTGCGGCCCTCCTCATGCTCCCCTGCCTCCTGGAAGGCTGGAGAGGGTGCAGCCTCCTGACACAGCCTTGCCTCCTAGGTCCATCCGGGGTGTGGACCTTGGTGGCCCAGGGTGTGCATTTCACGCTCAGCAAACACCCAGACGCCTACTGCTGTGTCCCTGAGCTTTCCTGGGGATCTCAAGCGCCCTTGAGAATACTCAGCCTCTTCTCACAAAAACGCACACAACGCACCAGGTGTATTTTCTGGGGTTTTGAGCTCCCCCAGATGCCCATTCACGTACCTCGGATAGATTCAGAGACTCACATAAGGACCACGGCTCAGGGCCTGCCAATCACCATGGCCCGCACTGGAGATGCAGATAAATCAAACTCAGTGAGGGACACAAAGATGGGTCACCAAGACACCAGGTGGTCCCTAATGGGAGACTGAGCAAAAGGGGGAGGGAAAACGGGGTGGGGGGTCTTAATTTTGTCCTGATAGAAGGTTGGAAGGTTTCGCAGTGGGCAGAGCCAGGAGGAAAGGGGCAGGTAAGCGGTGTGGGTGGCGCCTCTTTGCTGTGCATGTGGAGGGGAAAGGGGGAAAGGGCTTGCCCGCAGATGTCTCGTTCATTACGCACAAATCCCGGTGATGCTTGAGACGCTCAGAGGAGGGGTGAGCTGTGACCTGCCCATCCTGCAGGTGGGGAGTGGATCTTAACCACTCAGAGCCGCGGGGCTGGACTGGAGGCTGCACCCAGGAGGGACAGGGCCCACCTCCTCCGGGGCGGTGCTCAGGATCTTGTGGAAGTGGCTGGGGCCGCAAGACTGTCCAGTTACATGGGAGAGCAGGGGTCGTTCTCGAGTTCCACAGCATTGCTTAGTTACTCGGAGTCGAGCATCTGGAAAACCACTTTCATCTTCTCCAAGAGGCTGGCACCAGGCCTGGGCCGACAGGCTGAGAAGCTTAAACCAACACGCTTGCCCGTTCACAAGCAGTGTGCACGTGCAGGTGGCCCAGACGGAGGTGATCTCGTCTTTCTGTTACCTGCAAAGGTCTGTGGGAAGTTCAAGGTCAAATCCCTGTAAGAGGGAACACCTCAAGGCCATTCCTCTGTCTCCTTGCTCCCCACCCTCTCCTGCCAGATGCTGCCCCCGTTAACTCCCGTCCCCGTAGCTCCATGCTGCAAGTTCAAGCCCACAGCTGTGCCTGGGTCTCACTGATGAACTGGGAGCAGCAAACGAGTCTCTCTCGAAACACTTTCTTCTCCAGGAATCTGGGAGACCCCCTCTTTCTGGCCTCTCCATCTCAGCCTCTCTTCTGTCTCTAAATCTTGGGGAGCCCCAGGTCCAGCGTTGAGTGCCCTGGCCTTTCTTCCCTTTCTGGTCACCTCTCCCAAGCCTGGGGCTTTCAACACCATCCGTATTCGGATGGTCCTTGTCTTGGTCCATGTCATGTAGAAAGCCACCAACAGGTTAGTTGACAAGTGGACTCACAGTTCTGGAAGCTGTGGAGTCCAAAGTTAAGGAGCTGCGTCTGGTGAGGGACGTCTGTAAACCGAACTGTAAACCGAACCGGCGGTGGAAGGTGTCAGGTTGAGGCAGGGAAACATTAGGCAGTGAGCAGTTGGAAGGTTGGAGTCAATCAAGGGAAAACCGGTTCTTTATCTTTTAAGAAGATCAATTTGTGGCCAGGTGGGGGCAGATGCAGACACTCTCTTCTGCGAAGCAAGCGCAAGCGCCACATTCTTTCTATTGATGCCCAAGGGGCAAACCCAAGGCTGCTCCCAACCAGAACCTCCCCTCCACAGCCTAGGTAGGGGGAGGGAGAGGATGACCAGTTGAAGGGAGAACTTCCTATAAAAGGGCAAAGCTGACTCCCTCTTGGGCGCTGTCCCCTTCTCCCACTCTGGGGGAAGCCTGCTCTTCTATTATTTTCTTAGAATAAAATCCGTCTTCTACACTCGCCTCGGCGTCCCTCGGTTTCATTCTTCGTCTCTGGTAGACACGAACCCAACTTCCACCAAACCGGCATCAACGAGTCCTCGTGTGAAAATTCACCTTTTTATCGGGAAAATGCCCAGGACAACCAACCAAGCCCCTTCTCAGTGCCATTGCACCAGGGACTAAGTTACCACGTATGGGTCTTGGGGGACCCTTTCAGATCCCTACGTAGAGACTCCCAAGCACAAATCTCCAGGCTCCACATCCCCCCAGTGTCCTGGACTTGAGGTCCCACCTGCTGTTGTCTCCAAGTGAGCGTGGCCTGCAGAAGGGGTAGCACCTGCCCTCCATCCTCCTCCTCCTCTCTCGTCCCCATCTCAGTGAAGAGCGCTGGTCTCCCACACCTGGAGCCAGCACATCCTGAGCCCCTTTCCACCATTCCTTCCACCTGCTGGTGAGACCACCTGGAAGAATAGCAGAATTTGCTCCTGCCTGTCAGCCCCAGCACCCTCATCCTCACTCCTGAGCCACCGTCACCTTTTCACCGAAAGCCCTCCAGGGGGATCCTCCTGCTGCCAGTAATCCCCTCTCCACCAGATCCTGATTCCCTGCTTAAAATCTTCAGTGCTTCCTGCTGCACCTTCAGCTCCAGGAAGCACAAGGCCCAGCGTGAGTGGTCCCTGCCCACCTCTTCAGCGTGGGCTTTCAGCCTCTGCTCCCTTTGTCCCAACCGCACAAGCTCTTCTCTCTGTTCTTTGAACATGGGAAGCTGATTCCCAGTAGAGGTCCTTTGCCAGGAATGCTCTGCCTCCTCCCTTGACAAGGTGGGTTCCCTTCTGTCTTTGTGATCTTGCCTTATGTGGGGGTCTTTCTCTGACCACCAGCTCTTCTCTGTTCCATCGGTTGATTTTTATTATGTGCACTGAACTCATCATTATCTGGCACCTTTCTTGTTTATCCTTTTAACTCAGCCCCCAAGGTCAACTACACAAGTACAGGACCGGGTTTTGTTTTGTGCTGAACCCTTGGTGCCTAGAACCACCCTGGCTCTGGTACCATAAATAGGTGTTGAATGAATAAATGGAGCAGCTCCACTGCAGAGTTTCCCAGAGTCTAACTCAGTTCCTGGTCAGGGCAAGCACATCACAGCCATCTGGGGAGCTGATTAAAGATACAAGTGTCCTGGCGTCCCCAACCCTGGTGATCCTGACCTAACCGTAGACAGGGTGTCAGCAGCAGCGTCTCCATTTGGTGGCCTTCTCCTCCCTCCATGTGGCTGCTGTGACAGGACTGGGCACTTATAAGAGAGAACCTGACCCCTCGGGAGGCCAGGGACAGGAACGAGTCCTACACAGGACAGCTGGGCCTGCTCAGCCCAGGCTCTTGTCATCTCCCTCTCTCCTCCAGGTCTTGGAGCTATTAAGACCCTGGAGCTGTGGATCTAGGGAAGGAGCAGGGAACGAGCAGGGACCTGCCAGCTTCCGTGGCTGAGAGTCTGCGTTTCAAGCCAGAGGGGCCAAAGTGTTGGTCCTGTCTGGTCCTTTGGTCACCCAGGAGGGCACCCAACTTCTCACCCTCATAGATGTGGATTGCAATGTCCCCTTCTGGTTGTCATTTCTGGTTTTTTTTCAAATGAAATGTCAAGGGCTGAGAGTGAGAGAAAGCCGTGGGTCCCACCTCACGGGGAGGCCAGAGCCTCTGAGCATCTCAGGAAGTGCGCTCTTCCCAAGAGTTGAAGCCCCGTAAGCTTCCTAAGGGGCAGACCAGCGTCCTCCCTGCTGGACTCTCTTGGGACTGACGCAGGTGGGAAGGAATTCAAGGATTCTGACCCTGTGGTCCTCCTGAACACCTTTGCCTCTCTGGGTCCTAGAAGTTACCCCAAAGGACAATGGGACAATGGCTGCCACTGATAGAATGGGGCTTGCTGGGTGGAGAGGTTGTCTTGTTCAAGGCTGCCAAGCACATAGTTCATGTCCCATTTCAGATAAGGTTTCTAAAATTCAAAAGGGGTCAGACACTCAGATCAGAACTCAAGCGCGGGTTTTCTGATACCTAGGGCCTCTCTTTCCACCTCACTCTTGCAGCCTCCAGTCTCAATACCTTCTCTAAAAATGCAGAGCAGCCACAAACCCTCCCTGCAGAGGTGCCCAGCTCAGCCCCCAGGGAAAGGTGCCTGGCAGGGACCATGAACCACCACCAGGTCTCCCAGCAGCCCTCCAGTGAGGAGGCGCTCTACCAGGAATTACAGGCAGGGGGCGCTGTCGCTGCTTGCAGATCCCCTCCTCTCCATCTGGATCCCTGCTGGGCCACTCTTTCCTGTGGCCTGGTACACCTGGGCCCAGAGCCGCCCTTGGGAACAAACTGTGAAGGGGGGCAACGAAACAGAGTCAGGATGATAAAAACTGTTCCCATGATTCTGTGTGGTTGTTTAATGGATTCCTATGATATAAACAGACCTTTGGCTTTGCCTGTCGGGCAGGTGACCTCCAACTAAATGAGTTTAGACCAGGCTTCCTAATAAGAAATCTCCCTTTCCCCATGGTCCACGAAGCCCCTGGAGTCTGCAAACACCCACGCTTTCCCTGCACGCACGTACCTGATAAGGAAGCAGGCTACCCAGCGTGGTCTGTGAAAGTGTGCACGTGAGTTTGGATTCTTACAGCTCTGCCATTTGTTAATTTAACAAATATTGACGGAGATGCCTCTGCTGCAGGTGTGGAGACACAGTGGGGGAGACACAGCTTTTGCCCTTGAAGTGTGTATGGCCCAGGGACAGGCGTTTTGAATAGCACTTGAGTTGAGACCCACAAAGAGGAATTGTGGAGGAGGGTGTGTCTGGAACTTTCTGGAGAGACCAGGAAGACAGCACGGGCTGAGACATAGTCTCTTTGGACAGACTGTTTCTTCATTTGAAAAATAGGACTAATAGAACTGACCTTATAGGGCCAATGTGGACACGAATGTAATGATGTGTGGAAAGCTTCCGTGCCAGCCTCAATAATGTTAGCTTCTCAAATTAGTATTAGCAGCATTCCTAAACAAGTCCCCAGCGCATAATGAGGCTTAGGTAACGATTGTTATGCAGTATTCGTTTCCTAGAGCAAAGCCTGGACTCCAATGCTAGGGTAGACTGTTACATGACCGCCTCCTACTGGCCAAATATGGAATCGCACCTCTGCTCTGTTAGTCACTACTGTTAAAAAAAATTAAATTAGAGCTATGCTCAAGAGCTGTGAAGTTACAGCTGATGAAACTCAAACCTAAGTGACGAGTCCCTGAAACAGTAGAAAAATCATGCAGGACAAAAATTAAATCAAAATGGATCAAAGACCTGGATATTAAGCCTACAACTTTAAATTTACTAGAGAAAGAAGTCGGGTCAACACTACACCTTATAGGAGTCGGCAGCTTCTTCCTTAATAGAACTCCTATGGCGCATGCTGTAAAATCAAAATTAAATGAATGGGATGCAATTAAACTAAAAAGTTTCTGCACAGCTAAAGATCTAGTCGAGAGCATCAACAGAGAACCTACAAAATGGGAGAAAATTTTTGCCTGCTACACCTCGGACAGAGGGCTAATATCCAGAATATACAGGGAACTAAAGAAACTAAAATCCGAACTCACAAAAAATCCAATCAATAAATGGGCTAAAGATCTCAAAAGGAACTTCTCTCCAGTGGAAGTCAAGAAACCCCATAAATATATAAGAAAATGCTCTACATCATTAGCTATAAGGGAATGCAAATCAAAACTTCAATGAGATATCACCTCACTCCTGTTAGAGAGGCAAAAATGAAAAATACAAACAACAACAGATGCTGGAGGGGTTGTAGGGAAAGAGGAACACTGTCACACTGCTGGTGGGACTGCAAACTGGTTCAGCCACTCTGGAAAGCAGTGTGGAGAATCCTCAAAAAATTAAGGATGGAACCACCTTATGACCCAGCTATCCCACTCCTGGGAATTTTCCCAAAAGATTTGGAATCAGCATATTATAGCGATATGGCTTCATCAATGTTTATAGCAGCTCAATTGACTATAGCTAGATTATGTAACCAACCCAGATGCCCCTCACTTGATGAGTGGATACAAAAGCTTTGGTTCATATATACTATGGAATACTACTCGGCCATCAGAGAGGATGATATTATAGCTTTCGAAGTCAAATGGATGGAGATGGACAGAATTATGCTTAGTGAAGTCTCCCAAGCTCAGAGACTCAAGGGCCGAATGGTTTCTCTCATCTGTTGATACTAGAATTTATGTTGAAGCAGTAGGACAGACGGCTGACCTAACAAAGCCTCAAATTGAATGACTTTCAGTGCAACGGGGGGATAGCTCCCTAGGATACTTGGAGGTGTAGGGAGGGGATGGGGAGGGGGGAAGGTATATGAAGAACTCATGGGAGTCTGGTGATTGGGAAGATAGGGGAACCATCCCAGAAGCCGATGTCATTCCTCCACGAGCTACCCATCTAACGCATGAGTTCTTCTGGGGGAAACTGCAACAGGTGAAACCCAAGGTGGTTTATCTATGCTTTGGCATGACCCCTGGATAACAAAGTTTATATACATTGATTGCTACTGTTTTGATAATGTTTCCCCCTCATCTGTATCGCTATATACTTCTAATAAATTTGAAAAATAAATAAATACAAAAAAAATTATGCAGGGATGATGAGAGCCGTGTGCATCCTTCAGCTGGATAGGACCTTGACAGCTATGGGGCCTAGGACCACAGGCCTGATGATTTTCGAGACTCGTTGCCGCTGCCCCCTTCCCAGCCTCACCGCCTGCGCGGTCTAAGGATGGCAGGTCACGATCTGCATGAAACGCATTTTAGAGTGAGTTTGCCAGCCCCGTGTATGGTGCCTGCTCGTCCTTTCCAGGCAAGCACAGCGCATCCAGAGCCCGCCGGAAAGAGACGGAGGATCCAGAGCAGGCTGTGACGCGGGAGAGCGCATGTCCTCTAATCTGCTCAGTCCAACGTGCTCACTCCATGTGTATACCCAGCCCTTGGAATGTGACTTTTTTTTTTTTTTAAGAGAGAGGGACAATGAAAGGAAGAGAGAGAGAGAGAGAGAGAATCAATTTTATTTAGTTTTTCATGTGGCTCTCGTTGCTCTGACACTTCATTGTATATGTGGTGCTGGGGTTTGAACTCGTGTCCTCGAGCATGCCAGGCAATTGCCGTAACCCCTGAGCCACTTCTCCGGCTCCAGAATGTGGCTAATTTGATGGAGGAAATGAATTTTTAATTGAGCTTAATTTCAATTAAATTTAAATTGCAACAGCCATATGTGTTCAGTGGCTTCCACACATGACAACAGCCTCAGGGACTCTGACCATGTGCCTTTCCTGGGTCCATTCTGTATTTCTGGCATCTTCTACACATTGATCTCTTTCCTGCTGGCCAGACCACAGGCAAGTTGTCCACAACTCAGGCTCTTGCTCCTTTCCCGCCCCCAAGAGGTCCACAGGCAAGACCTTCCCAAAGGTTCAGCCAGAGGTCCCTCTAACCCAGAGCAGGTGACAATCCCTTTAGCTCCAGACAGCTCCATCAGCTCTCCCATGTCCCCACGGTGAATCCAGTGTGTTTAGTGTTTCTTTGGAAAGTTCAGAATGCTCTTACTGTTAAGATAACGTCTTTTGGACTAGCGGGGAGACTAGGCCTTTACACAGGTTTGGGGCCATTTTGTGCCCCCTGGGTTGAGCGGGCAGTGGTGGCCCCTTCACGAAGCCCTGCTTTTCCCTGCAAAAGGGATTGGAGGCGCAGTCCTGGCACGGTCCTGGCGGGGCCTGTGTGATCTATTCATTTCTTTCCAAGTTGGGCCCTGTGAGCTCATTCACAGGACGGGGGAAGGGAGCGAGCGCAGGGCCAGAAAGCAATGAGCGCCACTGGGCTGTGCGCTGCCAGGGTGGGGGCAGGCTGAGTGGCGGTGGCCGGGCAGAGGGGCTCCTCCGGCAGGGAGGAGGGGCCGGAGGAGGGTCCAGCTGGGGAAGGCGGCAGGGGCTCCTTGCTGCTTCTCCGGTCCCCTCTGCAAGCCCTGCCAGGGCCCTGGCTCCTGGAGCCCCTGCCTTCCTCCGCCTTATCTCTCTGCCTTCAGCTGGATCCTGGGGAAAAGAGGCGACCAGCATAGGAAGCCAGAGTGGCGGCAGCTAAGAGAAACCTGGCAGCATGAGCAGTGTCCCTGGAATTTCCTTCCCTCGGTGCCCCTCCTTCCGTTGCAGGCCAGGCACGTGGGCTCCCTTGGGCCCAAGGAGAGTCACCCATCAGCTGAGGCACCACCTCCGTCCAAGTACAGAATTAAAAGGGCCCAGGCATTTGGCTCCAGCAGGTGATTTGCATGTTGTTTGCATACATCTGCATACCCTCCACTCCAGAGGCCCTCAGTCAAAGGATGTGAAATGAAATAAAATAAATTAATTGGTGCAGCCTACCCTAGCGTGATACAGGGCCTGACATGAGAGATGTGACTGATTTACGGGCTGGGGTGCAGAGGTGGGGGTGCTCAGGAAGGGGCGAGGTGGCGAGGAAGGGACAAGCGTCTGTCCAGCCCAGGAGCCGAGGGTCTTCAGGAGCAACCTCCTCCTGGTCTCCCACACAGGGACCGGCCAGGCCCCTCCTCTGGCAGCTGCCTCTTCAGGGAGATCGTTACCACTATGAGTGTGGCACTAACACTGGTTTTCAAACCAGGGTGCAGACATCTGCTTCAAGGTGACCTAAGGCTAAGGGGTACCCCCTGCCCACCTTCAGCCCCACAAGCTGCCCCCGCCGTTCTAGTAATCCATCTTCCAAAGCCCCTTCCCCATCCCATCGACGGGCGGTGGAGGGAGGGACACGGTTCCAGGGAGCTGGAGTGAATTCATCCAGGTCCTTCTGCCAGGCGCTAATGAGATGCTCACAGCCTGAGTCAGCCAAGCAGCTCCCGCATCCTGTAAATACGCCGCTCAGTGACTCAGTCATGGCACCATTCCACACGAGCCGTGGCTTTCTCTGGGCCCACTGATCTGTCCAGGACGCCACCCGCCTCTGCGGCTGGGAGCCCAAGGGATGCCTGGTGTCAGGTTTACAACCATGGGGACTGGACGTTGAGCCTAAGCAGGTGCACTATGGTGCTGAGATGGAAAAATGTGATTTGGGTTAAAAGGAACACAGATGGGGCTGGAGCGGTGGCTCAGCAGTTACGGCGCTTGCCTGGCATGTGCAAGGACACAAGTTCAAACCCCAGCACCACGTACACAACGAAGTCTCAGAGCAGCGAAGGCCATGTGAAAAGCTAAATAAAATATTGATTTTCTCTGTCTCTTTCTCACTGTCCCCTCTTTCTTAAAAAAAAAAAAAAAAAAGGAACACAGATCCCAGCCAAGAGCATAGCACAAATCAGCAAATACTGAATATAAAGCAGGTACGCAGGAAGGAACGGCACTGACGCAAGGCTGGCCCAAGCAGGACAGCAGCCCTCAGTCCAGCCCATGCATGGCCAGGAGCCCACGGTGACCCCCTGGCTTCGTGTAAAGAAAGGACAATGTGGCTTACAACGCTTAGAACAGTGTGCTTTGGATCAGGGGTTTGTAACTATTTAAGCCCATGAACCGAATCAGCGTTCAACCTGCTTTCCCGTGATCCGAGAGCTGAGAACACAGCTGCTGCTGCTGTTGTTTTAAACCCCTTTTAACAGTTGAAAAAGGAATTAGAAGAATATTTTGCAACACATGAAAACTGTACGAAATTCAAATTTTGGTGTCCACGCATAACGTTTTCTGGGACCACAACTGTGCCCACTCGCCTACCTGCTGTCTGAGGCAGTGTTCCCAGCACGAGAGCAGGCTAAGAAGCTGCGGCAGAGGCCACGTGGTCAGCCGAGGAAACACTAATGGGGTCTTCACTGAAGCATGCTTCAGATGATGGAAGGGGAGCTCCCCGTGGTACCCCACTCTGCACACGCGTGAGTATGGCCTTGCAGAGGAGTCGGATGCTGGCCACACCTTCTCCAGAGCCCAGTCCCAGCTCCCTCGGGGCAGAGGAGAGCTTCCCGGGTGCCCTGTCCAGACCCACAGAGTCCCTCTGTGGTTAAAAAGGCTTCTGTGCCCAAGGCCAAGAGCTGTGCTTTCTGTTACTGAAAAGAGAGTCCTACTTGACCCCGACCACTTCCCTTCTCAGACAAACTTATGGAGCGAGACACCAGCCTGGTCCTGCTTGTAGTGGGATTAACCAGCAGATTATCTCAGTAATGTGACTGTAAAGAGGACGGGCTACCTTCTCCATCCCTCTCCCTTGCCAAGAGTGTTACCCAAAGCCTCTTACTGGAAATCCCACCATGATGGCTCTATAGTTGTGCATTGGCGCCAGGACCCACTGTGCTGTCGGTAACTTTTGATTGGGTACAAGTGGGGCTTCCTCAGAGTAAGGGCCTCTTAGGGACACAATGGAGGCCAGAATGAGACAGGTCCTGAGGGCACAGGAGAAGGCTGGCAAGTGGTTTTTGAGGAGACATCACACAAGATGGGGACCTGGCAGAGGGCACAGGACTGCTCAGGGCTGGGGCAGAGCAGAGAACATAGCAATACCTGCTAGGGTATTGGGCACTCTGGGGACTGCTGTCAACCCCAGCACAGAGGGGGCAGCAGCGGCAACTTACCCGGTACCACACGATCTCACGCATGCGACCGTCTGTCTTGAAATTGCACTTCAGGGTCACCGCGTCCCCAGCCACCACAGGGGGGAGAGGCTCAATGCTAACAGTCAGGTAGCCTGTGGAGGAAAGGAGGAAAGGACGGTGAGGGCCGGAGTTGACCAGGAGGGCTGTGCAGACCTGGTGGGCAGGGAGCCACGCATGGACGAGGAGAGGTTGTCACACAACACCGCGTGGGCCAGGGCTGCATCCCCACCCACTTCAGAGTTGCGACTTGGGTCCTACAGGAAATGTGCATGCCACGCCGCTTCACCATGAGGTCCCTTCACCCCTCACCACACTCTGCAGCCAGGGTCCCTGAGCCCACACCGGGACCTCCACACTCAGCCACCCAGGGCACATGCCTCTCCTGGGAGGAGCCACTGTTGACTTCCTTAACACTCAGAGCTCCCACTGCACACACCCAGGGGAGGGCAGAGGCAAGGCCAGCCTTGGCCACAGGAAGGAGGTGACCACAGATGAGACCATCTAGGAAGGACATTCAACCTTTTTTTTTTTTTGTACCAGGAATTGAACCTGGGGTGCTTAACCACTGAGCCACAACCCCAGCCCTATTTTATTGTTTATTTTGAGACAGGGCCTCACTAAGTTGCTTAGGGCCTTGCTGAATTGCTGTGGCTGGCTTTGAACTCATGATCTTTCTGCCTCAGCCTCCTGAGATGCTGGGATTATAGGTGTGCGCCATAGCACCTGGCGAGAATCTTACCAAGTAGCAGATGATGCCTCTTGCCCCTCAGCTACCCTTGGGAACACTTGACCAGCTCTTTGGCACATAGAAATGGGACTCCTGCCCTAGTAGCCACACCTTGGAGATACTGCTGCCTCCAGAGTCCAGCCTGGCGAAACCTCTCACCCTCTCCTCTGCCTCCCCCAGCCACGTCCCAGAGGGCTGGGCACCCACTTCTGCTGGGCTCCGGACCACGTTCTCAGGCTGATCACCTGGGCTGCTCTGATCAGCTTCCCACCGGCTGATGTCCGACCATCAATTAAATGGATCAATCCAGTCCAATCGTCTTAATGAGAAAACTAGCTAGCATGGGTTCGGGGTTTCAATTGTGCAGGCAACCTGAGCGGATCGAGCCCAGGGGCCTGAGCTCTGCCTGGAACTTAATGGCTACAACACTTCAGGAAAAACACAAATACAAGAATCGACCTCAAGAGGATCAATTTGGAAGCTGGAGTCAGATTGGACCTGGTGACCCATGGCTTTAGGATCCAGGTTCAGAGTGAGAGGAAAAGGCCCGGACTCCCCATCAGTGATCCCTAACCTAGGCCACGGTCAGGCCTGCAGGGACACCAGAGCTCTGTGGCTGAAAAAGCAGTGCCGCAGCTGGCTGCAGGAACAACCTCCTGGCCCCATCAACCTCAGGCCTGGCCAGGAGGTGGGACGCAGAGAGGACTCAGGCAGACAGTGCGGGGAGACAGCGTCATAGCCATGCCACCACTACTCAGTGGGAGACAGAAGGTGCAGGACCGGAGGACAGGGGACCCTAGTCAGCCTGGGTGACCCACGCCCCAAAGCACAGCAAACAGGCCACCTTCAGAAGGAGGGACCCCTGTGAGCCCAAGACCAAGCAATGAGGGCCCACGTGTCCCTGCCAGGCCCTGGGCTAGGCGCTTCATACGTTCACTCACTGAATAGGAGCAGCCAGGAGAGGAGCTATTATAAGTTCCACTTGCTGTAGAGAAACAGAGAGGTGCAGCAACTGCCCAAATCACACAGCTCTGAGTGGAAGAGCCGGGATTCAAACCCAGCCGTTGGGTCCACGATAAGCCCTGAAACATCAGACTCTCCAATTGCGGAAGAGGCGGAGACAACACTTGCGGATCAGCAATGGGATCTGCTTCTTTCTTCCAGCCCCGGGCACATGCCTGGGGGGAGCCACGACAAGAGGCCCGCTCCTGATCCTGTTGGCCGCAGTTCTGAGCTGTGGGGCGACGGCTCAGCTTTCCCATGGGGCTGCCCTTCTGCTTTTCGCCAATGAGGACCCTGATGAGAGCTGAGAGTCACCCGTCTGCGTGCGGGTGGCACGAGACCAGAAGGAGGAGGGAAGCCATCTCCTCAGATGCACAGACCTGGTGGCCCTTTGGTGGGTGCAGATGGAGGGGGCACGGGAGGCCGGCCAGGGTGGAGGGAGGGTCACCACCCTGTGGGTGAGCCATGAGGAAGTCACAGGTGTGAGCAGGGCTGGGGTAATGATGGTGGTGGCTCTGGTGACCGGCTGTGACAGGTGGAGCACTCGTCTGCCTCAGCGCCAGGGCAAGAGGTGGCAGAGGCGGGGCTGGGGGACACGGAGGGCAGAGCCTTAGAAGGCGGCTTTGTGAGTGCGGAGGCTGGGACAGGCGGAAACAGGGCAGCTTTGTGCAGAACAAGACGTCTCCAGCGGCGCTCAGGCGAGGGGATTTCTGACGTCCACTAACCTCGAGAAGTAGTGGGTCAAACAAAAGCCAGCCCGTGCCCGCCGGGCACATGCCTCCTTTCTTCTCGTCCATTCTGTACCAGGGGCGTTCTGGGCCCTGGGCAGATCCCACCAGCGTGGACATTCAAGCAGAGGGATCGTCACCAAATAAATGACAGAAGGTAGCCGTGGTGATTGGGAGCGCGAGGGGGCGGGGCTGCTCCAGATAAGCCCCGCCCCCAGGAGGCCTCTGGGGAGGCTGAGCGGGGAGGGTGGGGGCCACGTAGGTTTCTCCGGGAGAGCGTTCTGCCTGGAGGCCCTGCAGCTGGAGTGCTCGCAATGCTTGGTGACTCCTAGCTTAGGCCGAGCTTGACATCCTATCCTCTGGAGCCCATCTTCGGCAAAGCCTCTTGCAGGACTAGAAAGGCAAGCGAGGTGGTGGGTGCAGAAGTGCAGGGTGTGCCCTCTCCCGTGGGCCAGCCCAGAGCGAGAGGCTCCGTCCCCGCTGCGCCCTGGGCGCCTGGCTGCCCTCGCGCCAGGCCCAGCCGCACCGGGGTCCTGGAGAGCACACTCTGGTAAACAGCTCTGAGCTGAGGCACCTGTTCCGGGGTGGCGCCCGTTTGGAGCAACGCTCTCAGCCCCTCTGGCCTGGGTGGAGCAGGGCTCGGGGCCGGCGGGACTGAGCTCCTTCCCTGGGTGCCCGGCCCTCTCCGATTTTCCCTGCACTTTTTCTTCCGGGTGCTGGGGTTGGAAGCCCGGGCCTCGCCACTGAGCCCCAGCCAGCCTGCCGGCCCTGGCACTCTCGGCACTCTCGCTCCCACCTCTTCCTCGGGGGTGCGGTGGGAAGCCGCATCAGCTGCTTTGTCATGCGGGGGGTGAAAGCCCAGCCCCTTCTTCTGGGATCCGAGCTGCATTAATGTCAGTGAAGCATTGGACGGTGCTGCTGGTGATGGGTGCTGCTGATGATGGGTGCTGCTCTTCTGGCTTTCCTGGGTGCTGGCAACTTGGGTCCTAGCACCGTGCTGTGAAGGAGACGCCGTGAACATGCTCAGTGGCCAAGAAGCACCTGGCTTCTTATGCATTGATGGAAGCAGACAAGCGGGGATTAGAACCCAGATCTCCATCCCTTGATAACCACCCAGAGCACAGGCACGTGATGAGCTGAGGCCACACGGGAATGCTGGGCACAGCCCCTGGTTGCAGCCCTATCAGCTACCGCTGCCTTGTCATTGGGGCCTGGCTCTCAGACAGGGCTGGGCAGCTCTAGATGAGACAGGGAGACCCAGAATGCACACGGAGCCATGGGCTGGGGCCACTGAGGTCTGGGGGCGGGGCCTGGCCTAGGAAGGGATGGTGGGCGAAGGGGACACCCCAGGGCCTGACAAGACCAGCCTAAGCTTCAGGGATAAGCATCAAGCCAGAGGTGGCCTCTAAGCCTCAGGCCTGGGTGGAGGAAGGGGCAGCTGTGGGGGTGGGGTTTACATCTGCCACTCACACTGACCACAGTGAGAGATCACCTTTCCAGTTGGAGGAGGGGAGAGGCAGGCATCCTAGCCAAGGAGTTGTTCCCCAGGGAAAGGGCTCTTCTAGGTCCAGCTAGCACTCCTCCAGCTGTTTCTCTTCTTTAGAGTGGAGCGAGAATCGAGAATCGGCTTTATTTGTTTTTCCATCTGGCCTTTCTCCGACGACACTTAGATGTATATGTGGTGCTGGGATTTGAACCTCGGTCCTCGCTCCAACCACTGAGCCACCGGCTCGCTCGCTCTTTCTTTCTTCTTCTTTTTTTTTTTTAAGAAACAATCAATTTTATTTAGTTTTTCATTGGTTTTTGTTGTTCCAACACTTTGTTGTGTGCGTGGTGCTAGGGTTTGAACTTGGAGCCTCACGCATGCCAGGCAAGCACTGTAACTGCTGAACCCCCCCCTCCAGCCCCGAGCCACCAGCTCTTTTTCACAAAATTCCATCCTTTTCCAAATACCCTGCCCTGGTTTTTTTTTTCCCTCGGAAAATTCCCGCCTTTGCTCTCCCAGCTCCTCCGCACTCTCTGCCTCCCGCCAACTTGGAGTTGGTCTTGGGCTCAAGCTTCTGACGGGACCACCCCATATGGGCCTGGGTGAGTTGTGTGACCTCTGTGGGACCCGTTTCTTCACGTACGATGTGAACACAGGAAGGATCAGGTCCAAAGAGCCAAAGCACAGTCTGAGGACCGGGAGGAGCAAGGAGAGGTAGTGGTTCTGGTCCCAGACGCTCTGCTAGCCAGCTCCAAGGCCTCTGGGGGCTTCCTCTGCATCCTAGTGTCCTCCTCTGTGAAGAGAGGGGAGCCGATGTTTAGGACCTACCTGCTCTGACTGGTCTGACTTCAGATGCTGACAGAGTCCCACCCTGGCCTCGACCTGGAGGCTGACATGGAGGCCGGAAGTGGAGGCACATTCCTTCCTTCACGGTTCAACTCAGCCCCATTTCCCAGAGAAGTGCATCGACCAATTACTCAGCCACCAGCTAGAGACAGAGCTCTGTCTTTCTGGGCATGAAGTTTGCCACCAATCAGCCTGAATGTGTGAGCCACCCACCCCCACCAGGGCGACATCAGAGGCGGATCAGGAGTGGAGACGGATCCATCTTAACTAAGCAGTTCATTATCCCGCACGGGGCCGTCACTCTCCCCTCTATCTCTGACAGCATTTACACTACTCCCGTTAGGATACATTTAGCAAAATCGCAGGCGATATTTAGGAACCAGACACCCTCCTAACGAGGTGGTGACAAACTGCTCGCCTCGCAGCTTCCCAGGGATGCTCCTCTCCCTTGCCCGCCTCAGGGCGCTGTTGACACAGGGCTGGCTCACGGCGGGTCCCATGGGTGACAGATCAGTGAAGGGATCATGCAAAGAGGCCTGACTCAGGTCAGGCCCTGGTTCTTCCAGGACACAGGAGGGAAAAGGGACCGGGAGAGGTCGACATCCTGATGCCACCAGGGTTAGTCCCTATACCTCTCCACCCTTTGTGACAAGACCCACCCTGCCTGCCCAGCTGTGGGGACTGGGACCCTCCGTGCTGGACTCCTCGTGCCGTCACTGTGTGAAGGCCGGAATTAGAGGCCAGGACTCTGTCTTGGGCTTCCTGACTCATTCGTGCTCCCAGCCATGTCTCTCAATTGCACACCCCTGACTCTCCTGGGGGCTCCAGGAGCTTCCCACAGCTTGTAGGGAAATGAGCACAGCCTCCTGGAGGTCCGGCCCGCGCCAAATATTTGTGAAACAAATTAAAAAAAATAAAGAATAATGAACGTGTGGCTCGCACTTAGCAGTTTTCGAAGGCTATCTGTAGTCACCTTGTGCATCACCTTTGTGACCTGTGGCCCCGACTTCACAGTGAGGAGACTGAGGCTCTGACATGCTGAGTGGCTTCCTCATGATCACAGAATGGCAGCCCCCTTCCTGCCATCACACAGGAGCCTCCTACCCCATGATTCCAAACGGAGAAGCTGAAAACAGTCGTGGGTGGAGGATGAGGGGCAGGAAGCATACAGGAAGTCTTGCTTGGGGTGCCGCAGGATCAGACACCCTGCTGCAGCACAGGACACCAGTCATCCCCTAGGAGGCATCAGGATGATGGATGGCCAAAACCATGTTCAAGTTCAAATGCAGCGGAGGATGCTGGGCCAGGAAGAGGTCTGACCAAGAACCTCTCGGGACCACCAGAGACCCATGCCTGGGTTGGCCAAATTGTTCCATTGCGTCCTTGACATACAGTCGTCTGAAATGGCTCTAGACCAATGAATTTGGCCCAGAAGTGCCTCTCCTGTGTCACCTGAAGGGTCACTTATTGACACCGAGAAAGCAGTGAAGGGCAAAGCAGCATGGTCCATCCCCTTCCCAGGTGAGGACAAGAGTTGGGCCTTCCCCAGACTCGGAGTCCCCGAGGGAAGGCACAGAGTCTCAGTCCTTTTCTGTCTCTGGGAACACAGAAGTGGTGCAGAGAGATCAAGGACCCTGACGTGACTCGGGGCGGACAGGTGGCCGATGATTGACAGGCAGCTCTCCACCAGGTGGATTCAAGACCCTGTTGGGGTGGACCACAGGAGTCGGGGTCACGTAAATCCCTCCCCGTGCTGTGGGTCTGGGATTTATCTCCACGTGATACCAAGAAGGCCATGCATGACTACTCACGAAGAAAAGAGGTCACCCCTATCTCATGAAGATAAATACCGTACAGCATCCCTCACGACAGCCTGCCCGGGCGTCCGCACTGCGTAATTACCATCGTAATAAATATGATTACAACAAACCAATTACTGCACCTCTATCCTCCAGGCAGGTACAGAGGCTTTTGTGAAATACGCCCGCTGGGGTGCTTCCAACCGTCTGCCTCCGTGTTGGCAGAAACTGGGGCGAGAGGTGGGGCAGAGGGTAGAGGGGACATTTGAGAAGAGCAAAGCCACTGAACAAAGAGCCAAGCTACCAGCTCAGCTGGCTCCAAGGCGATCGATGCTGCCTCCCCGATAGCTCTGTGGGCTGCACCCGCTCCACACCAATCCTCCAGGGCTTGTGCGCTCTCAGTCTCCCTGGACCCTGCGACAGCAGGGTCACTGCTCTCGGGCCTCCAGCCTCACCTGCCTTCCACCCCAGCCACGCTGGAACCTCGGTGACGTTTCTCAAATGCAAACAGGAGGACGCCACCCCCTCTCCGGCTAATGCCATTCGATTTCCCTGCCCCATTGCCTTCCAATTCAGGATAAAGTTCAGAGCCTGTCATGGCCAACTGGGTCCCTGATGAGCTTACCTCTCTCGTTCCTCCAACTCAATCGGCCTCACATGGTGCCTGAGTCACCTTGCAACCCGGCACCGGCCTCCCAGGGCCCCACGTGGTCTGCTTTCTGAGCGTGCTGCTGTCTCTTCCTGGAATGCCCTTCTCTCTGAGCTCATCCGGGGAACTTCCAGGTCCCCCAGGCTCAGTGGCACGGTCACCCTTGCCTGGAGCCACGTGTGTCTGCTTCTCACTCTTCTGAGCCCACAGACCCTTGCAAGCCTCACCCCCAGCGCATCTGCCGTCCATCCCAGAACAGCGTGTGGCTCGCTGTGTGTCTGCCTCCACCGTGACACGGTGCTCCTGACGCAGGGCCCGGTGCGCTCCTCCAGAGCCGCTCAGCTCCGCGTGGGCTTTGTGGCTGTGCAGCCCGGGACCCGGGTGCACCACGGTGCAGCCTGGTAGACTGAGGTCCCTTGTGCCCCAGGCCTCCCCTGTCTTCCCACTGCTCTGGGGATGAAGTGACTTCCCCACCCCAAGGTCCCTCAAGGGTCTGCTTCCTCCTTGGTGCACCCCTTGCCCCTCTTTATCAGGCTGAGCCTCAGATGCCTTAAATTACTGAAAGCCCCCCAGATGTGGCAGGCTTCGTGTTGCTCTGGTCCTGTGCACCTGCTGCCGTCACTGTGTCCCTTTAGAGTGTCCTTCAGGTTGGAGCAGAGGCGTCACTTTCCCTGGGGGTGCCTCAACAAACCCCCAGGTTTCCCTACCTGGCGTCCCCTAATCTAGCCTTGGTGCTCCTCCCATAGCCTCTAACAGAGCCCGGATTCACTGCAGGGCGCCACCCTTTGTGGCAGATCTGTCACCCACCACAGACTGGGACCTCAAAATGGCCAAGTGTCTCTGTCATCAGTGTCCTGTTGGCATTCAGAACGTTAAAGAATGAATGATCCAGCAGCTCAGGAGGCTGAGGCAGGCGGATCGCAAGTTCAAGGCCGGCCTCAGTAACTTAGCAAGGCCCTAAGCAACTTAGCAAGACCCAGGCTCAAAATAAAACAATAAAATGGGCTGGGGATGTGGCTCAGTGGTTAAGCACCCCTAGGTTTAATCCCTGCTACCAAAAATATAATTTTAAAAAAACCCATGGATGAATGAAGAAATTCTCCAGACACCTTCAACTGCGATCCTTGGCTGCAAGGCCCAGTTCTGCTGGGGCAGAGTGCTTGTCTTTATTAGACTGCATTTCCCTGCCTAAATCTGAGCTATGAAAGAACAGAAAGAGGAAGTTTGCCTGCCCCCCACCCCACTCCTGGATCTCACCGCCCCTAGCTGAGCTCTGGGCCACCAGGGACCTCACACGTGTCTCAGCCTTTGCAGGGAAATGTAATTGACACTCAGGATGTCCAGCTCCAGCCCTGACCTCCCAGGCTCCTCTGAAACCGTCCCCTGTGATCTCCAGCTGGCTAATCAAATCCCCCTGCGTCGGAGGCAAGGGCTGTTCAAAAGCCTTGTAGTGATAATGTATTATTCATGACCTATGTATTATTTATCATTAGTTTGTTTATTTATTATTAATTTGTGTTTCATTATTGATAATGATGTGGTTATGCTATTAATAAGACTCAGGAGGGTTGCTCTGGGACCCTCAGAAGACACCTGAAGCTCCTCCAGCTCCCTGCTCACACAGCCAACACTGGTCCGTTTCCTTCCCATTTTGCGTGTGGGAGACACTGAAGCTGGAGAAGTCCCAGGGAAGGTGACCGATGGGCGGGTCTCCATTAGACAGCATGTCCTGGGCTGGCGGCAGGGCCAAGGGCACAGATCCCTGTGGGCGGCTATGCCAGACCTGCCAATCACAGCTCCATGGGAACCCTGAGGTCCGTGCCCGGCTCTCACCAGAGTTCACGTAGGGGCCCAAGGCTGTCCTCGCGTTGATCGTATATGATGGCCGTGAGTTTGCTCCCCAAACCCACATCCGGCTCTGTGCCCCCAGCTCCATTTCCTTTTCCTCCCAGGTACTCTGCCAGCCTCCCCTGCAGCTGGCCAGGGTCATGTGACCAAATCCCGGCCAGGGCTTTATGGCTTCCAGGCCTGTTCCCTAGAGCCCCCTCCTCCTGCTCGCCCATGCAGCTTGTCTCTCCATCCCCACCTTGGTGGAGAGGGCTGAGGACGTGGAAAGTCCTCCCAGGTCCCCAGTGGACAGGAAATAAAAGTTGGCTATGTTAGGCCACTGAGACTTGGGTGGATGGCTGCAGCAGTTATTCTACTGATACATGCCCCGAGCACACTGCACGCAGTAGGTGCTCAATGTGTTCTTGTTATTTTTTTTTTAAAGAGAGAATCTACTTTATTTAGTTTATAATCTGGCCTTTGTTTCTCTGACATTTAGTTGTGTATGTGGTACTGGGGTTTGAACCTGGGTCCTTGCGCATGCTAGCCAAGGGCTCCAACCACCGAGCTACTGCTCCAGCCCCTCAGTAAGTGCTTAGTGGGGGGAAAACAATTGAAGGAGCAGATGAATAGAACGGGCCAATTAATAATGGGCCTAGGTCTGCCACACACAGAGTTAGAACCCAGCTCCCAATCCCAGAACAGCCGAGAGAGGGGACTTAATGACCTAGGGCCGAAACTCTGTGATACATGGTGGAGGAAGCCAGGCCCAGGGGTAAGGAGGGCCTTGGCTGAGGTCTCAGAGCCATTGCCAAGTCCCTTAGGACCAGGACTCAGGTCTCTGGGTCACACAGTCATGTGACCCGTCTACCACACCTGTTTTCTCTGTCTTTCCTCCGACAATCCACCGCTGCCCTCTGGAACCGTCTGTGTCCTGGGGGCAGGTGAGGGGGTGACCATTTCTTTATCCCTGGGCTTCTCCAGCATCCAGGGAACTGGAGCAGCTGGCAGAGAAGGAGGCGAGAGTGGCTTGGGACACAGATGCACGAGAGGCGCCCGGCACCGCGGCTGTCTTTGCCGTGCTTTCTGTAGGGCCAGGGCCATGTTGGGCAAGGGGCCAGGCCCGGCGGGGCAGCCAGAGATGGGGAAGCCACCGGCGGAACCGGGACGAAAGGAAGCAGCTCGGGTTGAAGCAGAATGCCTGACTGGCCCGGCCGCCATCCTGCCATGGACGCAGAGGTACGTCCCTTCTGCTGTGTCTCAGTCATCTCACCTGGAAAATGGGCTCGGGTGCTGAATTTGTCAGAACGGTGGTGACTTTAAGATGTGAAAGCACAGCTGGGAAAGAGTCTCTCTCCTGCCTGCAAGTGTTGCTGAGAGCATGGCCTTGGGCTTGGGAATCAGACCAACCTGGGGACAGTTGCTGACTCTGCCACCGGCCAGTCCAGCAGCCCTAAGGAAGTCAGCGCATGGGCTTGGAGCCTCAGTTTCCCTCTCTGTCAAATGGGGATGATGGTCTTCACTTGCTAGGGCTGGCTGGGGGAGACACGGGGACTCTGCTGACGTGGAGGAGCTGGCTTTGCTCCCCTGCCCGCAGCCCCCACTTCTCCCGGGCCCCATCTGCCTCCACCAGCAAGTCCACTTCACAGGGTGAAGCTGGGGGGCTCTGGGGGCACAAAGCCCAAGCAGCCACTGCCAGGTACAGCTCTGTTTTCTGTGTGGAGATTTCCAATGTAGAGCGCGCTGAGGACTGGCAGCCCACATCCTCCGACGGCACTCGGAATCGGGGGGACACACGCCTGAGCCTTTGACTTAGAATAAAACTCAAAATTTTGATGATAGGATATTAAGGAATATTTTACAAGATAAATAGTTATTACTCAAGGAACACAGTCTAAGCTAGGGTTATAAACTGGTCTTAATAAGTAAAACGAAGCAACTTAATGAAAAAAATTACAATTTAAAATAGGCCTACATTAAATAATAATGCCCCATAAACACAGAAGTCCTTTAGCATGGAAGAATTAATTGCTGGGCTCAGAAGCTAAAGGCGCAATAAACGAATCTTTAATTTTTTTTTTTTTTTCTCTCTCACAAGGCACCCAGTACTAGACCGGATTACCTCATTTTGGCACCGAAAGGCCTGGAAATTTGCAAAGGGGGTTTGCTCAGTAACAATTTTTTTCCTTGACCCTATTATTTTGAGACGTGGACTGAATGAAGTGGGCTTTCCTCTCTAGACCTCCATCCATCAGCTCCCAATGAGCTCCTGTGCCAGAGTCCTCCTAACAACGACCCACGGAACAGGCTCGTTTTGCAGAATTAAAGAGCCCGAGTTGAGACTCTGCAAAGTGAGCTGCTCAGTTTCCAGGGCAGCAGCCTGGCTGAGGCTCCTCCTCTCCTCTCCGCCCCAGCAGCTTAAGAAACAGCCCAGTAAAACAGAGCGGTTCTCAGCCAGCAGTGGCTCTCCGTCCCCAGGGGACATCTGGCAACTTATAAAAGATACATTTGCTTGTCACGCTGGAAGGGGACTGTTCTGCTGGCCTCTAGCAGGCAGGGTCCCAGGATGCTGCTACATGTCCCTCTCAGGATGGTCCCTGCCACCAAGAGCCAGCCAGGCCCAATGTCAATGGTGCTGAAACTGAGAAACCCCGAGCTACGAGGAGGCTTCCGTACCCTCGTGGAGGAAGGTGGATGTGGATTCAGGGGTTCCATGGCACGACAGCATCTCCAAGCATCAAGACGGCCACGTGAGCCCTCAGGTGCACATTGCTGAAAGTCCCCCTAGAGAGCCATCCACCCAAACCCTTCTCCCCCACGATGCACAGCATGCCTCCATCGGAGCACCCTTCCTGCTCTCAGGAGCACGTTTCGACTTTGTGGAACGGGGATCCTCTGAGGAACGTCCTCTGCAGTCACCCTCGGCCGAGCGCATCTTTGCTGCCCCGCGAGGCAGCCCTGGCTTTGCCGTGAGAGCTTCGCGGGGCCGCTCCTCCCCGGGGAGCCCCCGGCTTCTTCCCCTCCTCTCTAATCTCGCTCTGCCCGCTTGACAGGAGAAGCAATCTGCTCTTCATATTAATACTTTATTAAACGCACGCGTCCTGCAAGATAAACATCAGCCTATTACCGTTGTTCCGTCATGGAGTGGCTGCTTGTCACCCGAAGGCAGCCTGGGCCGGACGCGCGCTCATCGTTAAACTTCCTGCCAGCGGCCAAAGCACAGATTGTGGACCTCTTATGGAAAGCAGCGGTCAAGGGGGAGCGAGGGGACTGGGATCAATGGGGGACACTTGAGTCCCAGCTTCTGGGGCTGCAGGCTGCTGCTTCTAGAGAAGACAGAAAGGCTTGGAGCCTCGCGGTAAGGGCCAGTTTGTCACCAGGACGAGGAACTCGGGAACAGGTCAGGGCACATCCCAACAGTTAGAATTCTAGGAACAGTGAACTACAGCGTGCAAGAATGGGGGGCCACGCCCCAGCCAGCGGCTCTTTCTGCTAGCACAGGACTTGAGTCAGGCCAAGGACCGCGCCCTCCAGCTCCGCTCCCGTTACCCGTGGAGCGGGAATCGTGCCGCCCTCCGCCCGGGGCTGGACAGGCTAGGCGTGCGGTGCCGGCGCCTGATTCAACACCTGCCTGATGCTACTTCGGTGTAGCCGCTTTATTCCTTTTTATAGGTACGATTCACAGCACGATGCCCACACCTCAGTGAATGGCAGTGAAGTTTGATACACACCCATCCATAAACACTTAGAATGTTCTCATCACCCTAGAAAATTCCCTCGGTCCCCGCACCAATGACCACCGCCAAGGGCAAGGGAGACCTCTGATCTGGCTTCTCCTTGACCTCCACAGGGGTAGACTCAGGCCGCAGCGCCCTTCGGTGCCACGCTGAATTTTCTCACCACACCGTTTTTGACGTTCATCTGTGCTGTATTTATCAGTAGCTTGTGTTGTTTTTTTTTTTTTTTAACTGTTAACTGGGTAGTATTCCACTCATGGAATAACACAGTCTGTTTTTCCATTCCGTCACTGAGGGGCATTCAGTTGGGGACTGGTATGAAAAACACTATTATCGACATTAGAATGATATTCCCAAGCCAAGGAGGTTCCCTTCCCAGGGGAGTTGAGCTCTGCTCTTGGCCGGCTCTGGGCATGGAGACCCTCTGCTGGGTCATCACACCCACCTGGTCACTGCCCTTCTACCCAGGGCCCCTTGGGGACATCCACACTATCACCACCCGCAGTCCCACTTTGTCTGAAAACACCCCCACTGGCCTTTGATGGGAAGGCCCTATGGCCCTCTCTCTCCTAGGACCAGGTCAAAACTGATTCTTGCTACTACTCAAGATAATGACACTGACGTGGTGCGAGCTGGGAGGCAGAGGCAGGAGGATCACAAGTTTGAGGCCAGCCTCAATAACTGAGTGAGACTCTATCTCAAAATAGAAAATAAAAAGGACTTGGGATGTGACTCAGTGTTCAAGCCTTCCTGAGGTCAGTCCCTAGTACCACCTAATAATAATAATAATAATAATAATAATAATAATAATAATAATGACATTGACATTTTGCCATATTTTGCTTTTTAATAAGGGGATGTGCCCTCCTATGGCTGATCCCCTGACCCTGCAGGAGGCTAGTGCCCTGTTTTATAAGCAGGAGACAAGTGCATGGATTCAGTTGCTTGGGCATCCACTGGGCAGATGGATATGACACACCTGCTGGGTGCTGAGTCAGGCACCTGGGCCGGGCTGTGCCTGGGTTCAGTGGGAGCGGCGCTGAGCGAAAAGGGAGCAGCTTCTCCCTCCGGGGACAGAAAGGGAGTCAAGGAGACACAGCATCCAAGCAGGACTTGAGCCTGTGCTCGCCGGATGTTGGAGGTGGAAAGTGATCTGGCTGCAGAAGAGACGAGCATGAGGCAGGGCCTCGGTCCTGCACCCGCAGGGACTGACTTCTGCAGCCGCGCGAGGGGCGTGGGAGAAGCTGCTTGCTCAGAACCGCCCCATAAGAGTCAGTCAGCGGTCCAGCCCCTCTGGAAAGCAGTGTGGAGAATCCTCAAAAAACTAGGGTTGAGCCCACCATACGATCCTGCTATTCCTCTCCTGGGTATTTTTCCAGGGGATTTAGAATCAGCACACTACAGTGACACAGCGAAATCGATCTTCGTAGCAGCTCAATTTACAATAGCTAAATTATGGAACCAACCCAGATGCCCCTCACTGGATGAATGGATCCAAAAGCTGTGGTACATATATACCACGGAGTTCTACTCAGCAATTAGAAACGATGATGTTGCAGCCTTTGAAAGTAAATGGGTTGCGATGGAAGAAATTATGCTGAGTGAAGAAGTCAGCATAACCCAGAGAACCAAGGGTCGATGTCTCCACTCATCTGTGGAGGCTGGAACTAGACCTTGGCCATTGAGAAAGGAGGTCTAGTATCACATGTTAAATCCAGATAACGTGTAATGTTACACAACCTAACACATTTTTAGAGATATTTTGGGAAGGGGAGGGGAGGGATAAGGGTGGGTAATTGGGGGGCACTCTTGGGGGTAAATCTAATCTTCAAAATCTATATTTCGTTAAAAAGTTTTGTATGATTGTTCAACAAATAAATTTCTCAATTAAAAAAAAAAAGAGTCCACTCAACTAATGGCTTGGTTTTGTCCTCATGAGACCTGGAGCACACCTGGGTTTCCGACCTCCGGAACTGCATGATAACAGACGGGCTTTGCGTCAAACGGCTAAGTGCTGTGATTCGTTGGACGGCGATAACCGTTTGTCTAGGGCGGGGGTGGCGGTCTGGCCGCGCCTCTGTCCTGCTCTAAGGCTGAGGGTAGCTCACAGCCATTGAACAGGGACAGCCAAAGTCCTTGATGTGATCCAGAACCGTGACACCCGCTGTCAACCAACCCCGTCTCACTGCTCTCCCCAGCTGCATTCCATTCACATCAGCTCATCCGACCCAGGGCCTTTGCACAGGCTGCGTCCCCTTCCTGGAACACCCTGGCCCCAGCTATGCACACGACCCCCTCGCCTGATCTCTCTTCCATGCCAGGTCCCGCAGAGGCCTTGACCACCCAGACTAAAGGCCTCGCCTAACTCCTCTCGCCCTACAATTTGCTTTATCTTGAGCAGCACTGTTTCTCTGCCCAAAGCTCTGCTTGAATTTATCTGTTCATTACCAACGAAGAAGAGCCTCTACCCCCAGATGGGGACGGCAGCCCCAAGAGGGACAGAGTGTCTGTTCTGCTCACAGCAGCAACTCCAGCTCTGGGAACCGTATCTGGGACTTGTTGACAGTTCACAGCGTCTCCGATGAACGAGGCCTCATGCTTGGAGCTGCCTACAGTTTATCAAAAACGACAAATCCACAGGTACGTTCTTCACGGTAAAGCAGATCAGCTTCCCGAGCGAGCTTTTGAAGGCACTGCACGCGAATTCTCACGCAGGTGTCGCCTGCTCTGAGGGTCCCCTGATGGCGGGGTATGCTTTGGTTAGGATCCTTTGCACTGGTCACCTTGAGTCCCAACCTTGAGCCCGCTGTGCCCTGATTCAGGTGGGACTGGGAGGAATCAGCGTCCCCCAGCCCGCGGGCAGGGCCATTCGTTGGATCTCCGAAGCCGGGCTGAGCCTCTGATTTCCTGTCTTCACGATGGCCTGCTCGAGTCATGGACCCACACCGCACTCCATCACAGCTGCCCTCCGTCCTTCTCCTTGTCAGCGAGATGAGAGGGAAAGACCCGGATGACAAGCCTCACACCCGGGCTGAGTCGTCAGCCCAGGCTCCGGAGGAGGGGATGCGACCCACCTTCAGCGACTCCCTCCCGGGTGATGTCAGAACCAGCACAGTTTTATTGTAGAAAATAAAAACCAACGTGTGCGATTGTAAAGAAAACAAAACCCCTCCCGGAAGCCAAGCCATGGAGCAAGCCGCTGCTGGTAATTAGAATTCGTTCTCCTTCTCTCTCAAGTTCTCAGCAGGGCACTGTCACCCTCTGTCACTCCGCCTGTAAATGCAACCCCTCCCTGCCCTGCACAATAGCACCTCCTCCTCTGCCAGGCCAGCCAGAGAGGACAGGGGGCTCTGAGTCTCCAACTCTGGACACTTGAAACAGAAGGGGAATCCGATGGCTGAACTGTGGGACCCTTTGCAAAGACCCGCTCTGCCCTTGCAGGTGGAAGATCTCCAGCTCAACAGGGAGGCGGGGTGCAGCCCCCAGGTGTGCCTGGCCATCCCCCTGCCTCCTCACTGCCCCAGGCCGTGACCTGGAGGTGCAGTTCACTTTTTTATGATTGTTATGATTATTATAAGGAGAAGCCAGCTTTTGTGTTCCCAGGGTCACCTGTCACCTACTACTCTGGTGTTAGTGACCCAGATGACCCTTCCACTCCACTCCACGGACCCAGCCGTGTCCAGCCCTTGTCCCTGTGCTCCCTCGGGGATGGCAAATGGACAGGGCCAGGCGACGGGGACCTTATAAAGTCAGGATGCACGCCAGGGCTGAACGAGGACGCGTCTGTGTCATGCTGCTGGGGAGGACGGGGCCTCCCTGCCCACGAGAACTAACAGCAGCAGTGAGGACAGCCACAATCACGGTGGCCGCTGAGGCCCAGACATGCACACCCCAGCACTTAACTAACGTGTGGCCTTGGACACGAGGTTGGACCATTCCATGGCTCAGTTTCCCCATCTGCTAGGGGCTGCCAGGCGTGTAGACTCCCACAACCACCCACCGAGGTCGGTGGTGACCTGCCCAGGAAAGGAGGCTGGGGCGGCACTCAGCTGACCAGGCCCTGGGCGGAGCTGCCTGTCACTCAAGGATCCGGAATCTGCCTTGGCAGATGGATGCTCGCTAGGTGACTATGTGAGAGCCCTCGTGACATCTCTGCTTTAGCCTGGTGGCCTGCACAGCTGGGCTGCTCGCCATCTTGCCCGTCATGGGGAGAGTGCTGACCTGGGGCGCAGGAGGCAGGATCCGGAGCCCCAACCCGCCCTGCTGCTCTC
>PVKS010017751.1:0-40657 GCA_004027875.1 Aplodontia rufa
AGGCTGGCAGGGCTGCCAAATGCAGTTGCTCAGGTTGTGCACTGCAGTTAGCCAGCGGGCGCCAATTGCACCAAGTTACCACGTACAACAGCCCCAGGTGCCTGGCAATTTGAGACTCTGTCTGAAAGCAAAAAGTAAAAAGGGCTGGGGGTGTGGCTCAGTGGTTAAGCATCCTGGGTTCAATCCCTGGTCGCACCCGGAACGTCCATGACCAACACCTACAGGGAGGGCATCATTGAAAAGCAGGGGAGAAGGGAGTGGGGGCGGAAGGGTCATCATAGCTCCTCCGGCCGCTTGCAGGGATTCCGAACGTGGGCTCTCGCGGACCCAGAGCTCCTCTCTGCGGTGCCGTGTTTTACGCGTGTGATGCGGACAGAGTGCTGCCCCGTGAACACAGTGCGGTGAGGCCCACATCGAGTCGTGCTTTGAAGTTCAAGTGGGAAAATGGGACGATGCTTGGAGCATTTGGGACTCAGAATGACCTGCTAGTCAACGTCGCCCGTATTTATTGTTGTTAAGGAGATGGGAAGACTTCTGCTTCTCACAGCAGAGAATTTTGCTATTTGTGTTGCTGGGAGCTGATAACAATCTTTAGAGCTGGGCACCTGTAATCCCAGTGGCTCAGGAGGCTGAGGCAGGAGGATTGCAAGTTCAAGGTCAGCCTCAGCAACTTAGCAAGGCCCTAAGCAACTTAGAGAGACCCTGTCTCAAAAAAAAAAAAGGGGTGGGGTGGGGACGTGGCTGAGTGGTTAAGCACCCCTGGGTTCAATCCCTGGTACCAAGTCAAAACAAAACACCGACCTTTTGAGAATGTTGACTCCCTGGACTTCAGACACTGGGGCAGCAACAGGAAGGCCAGCCACCCCGGGTGCTGGAGCTCCACACAGTGACGGCCCGGCGTGGGCTGGCGAGGAGGGTCTCTGTACCGTGTCTTCACGGTCTTCATGGGCGAACCTGAGCTATGGACACTCCCAGGTAAGGCTCCCAGTCTACCAGCCACCCGTGCGCTGTTCCTTAGAGGCGTGCGTGATCTCATTTCTGTTCTTCTTGTCTTAAAACTTATCTACTAAGATAAACCGAAAGTTCCTGATGATTTAATTTCTTGCACTGAGGGAAGGTCCTCTGAGCTTTTATAAGATGATGGTTCTTGGAACCTTGAGTCCCTGTTGATGCTGAGCCCAGCTTTCCCCATCGCCTCCATCCACCCCGCTCAGCATATATTATAGTGGAAGAACTTGAACTCTCTGTGCAGACGAATCTGGGTGCTTCTTAACTAGCTGTGTGGCCTTGAGTAAGTGGCTTGCCATCTCTGAGCCCATCTTCTTATCAATCGGGAAATCTCATCTGTACTCGAGTTGTGTGGTTTAGGAGAGGTTAGCGGTAATATCTACATAGCACCCAGCATGTTAGACACGGAACTGGAAAATTGTCACAATAAACACAAGAACATGAAAGTTGCTGTTATTACTATTTACTTGATATAAAATGTTTGAAACTATCCAAAGAGTTTTTCCCTTTGGAAGAGACACAGAGAAAGAGAAGATGCTGCAGTGAGTAGGGAGAGACCCCAGGCAACGAGAAGCGCTTGATACTCTGCTGTCTGGGGCTGTGACTTGTATGACTGGCAGTCGGAAGAAGTTACAAGGTAGCCATCAGGGAGAAACTGGTCACAAAGCCCAGCGTGAGCCAGAATTACGCTTCCTCCTCTGCTTCAGGAGCGCACCTCCGGGGACTGGTGTTCATTTGTAATCTTAGTTACTCAGCCGAGCTGCAGACTGCGAAGCTTGTATGGATCAGAGCCCTGCAGGGGACTCAGGCACGGGAGAGCTGGGGACTGCGCTTCACCTGTTAGTTACCAAGTGCAAGTGTGCCCGTATGCGTCCTGAGTGTCCCTGTGTGCATCTGTGTGTACCCGTGTGTACCTGTGCGTGTGTATCTGAGCATTTGTGTGCATAGCCATGTGCCTGGGCATGCATATCTGAGTGTATATCTGTGTGCATGCATGTAGCACGTGTGTGCACGTGTACCCATGTGCATGTGTGTGTATCTGTGTGTGTATGGGTGTGTGTATGGGTGTGTGTATGTGTGTGTGTATCTGTGCATGTGTGTGTATCTGTGTGTGTATGGGTGTGTGTATGTGTGTGTGTATTTGTGTGTGTGTATCTGTGTGTGTGTGTGTGCGCGTGCGCACACGGGCACCATCTTGCTAGATAACCCTAGTTCTTCGCAGGACCTGGTGGGGTCTTCCATGGGGCAGGGTGGTTGTGTTTCTTCAAGGTCTGGTGACGGGCAGAGGGTCAAGGGATGTGACTTACATTTTCTTCCTGCCTTCTTCCCAAATCAGAGACCATTCCAGGCCAGCGTTACAGTACAGGGACATCAAGACCATGGGTGTGAACTGGTCGTAAGGGTCCCTCCCTGCCCGGGGAAGCTGTCCTGGGGGTAGCGTGTGAAATTCTTACACATCAATTAAAATGCTTCTGACAAATGCTAAGCCCCCGGGGAGGTGACTAACCCGATTTGGCCATCACGCTGCACATGGCCCAGGTTGTCATCGGGCACCTCGTGCAGCGTGCGGCTAAACAATCGGGTTTGAAGGTGCGGAATCAGGTGGCCTGGAGAAGCAGCCTCTTTGACCTCCCCGTGCCTCCCGGGTTGCACCATGAGCTCTAGGAGCTCCTGGCTCCCAGGCTGCAGATCCTCTCTTTGGGGCCTCTGTGGAGTCAAGGTGCCGCTGGGTGGCAGGGTGCAGGAATGAGAGACACTGAGCATTTGCCAGGTGGCCTTGCGTGGCTCTTCCAGGACTTGTGCTTGCAAAGTGAGGTGGAAAAGCAGAGGCCACGTGAGTTTCTTTTCCTTCTTTAAACCCCGTGGTAAGGTAGGGGAAGGGGGAGGAGGAGGAAGCGGGCAGAAGTGATAGGTGCCATCGCAGAGGAGACACAGCCCTGTGTCAGTGCGGAGGCTCAGGGCTGATGAGGGAGCGAGACTGAGGCGGGCCTGGAACCAACCGTGTCAGTGCTGCTGTCTCCCCAGGTCCCCTCCTTCACCCGACAGACAGCTCCCTCTCCTCCACACACAAGCGGGGTGGGAAAACGAAAAACAAGAAGGGCTCAGGACCCAGGGGGTCACCAGGGACAACAGAGAGCAGGAAGAGGAATTCTCCCCTCTTCTCACCAAATACTTAGAGTATTTTTTCTTAAATCTGGAGAAATTGATACCTCTGTGAGAAAAGACATCAGGATGCTGAAATACAGGCTGGGCATGGTGGTGCACACCTATAATTCCAATGACTTGGGAGGCTGAGGCAGGAGGATCACAAGTTTAAGGCCAGCCTCCAAAAAAAAAAAAAAAAGGGGGCTGGGGATTATGGCTCTGTGGCTCAGTGGTAAAAAAACCAAACAAAATAAAAAATAACAACAGCTACTGACTGGTATATGGTGGCTCTGAAATGAACAGGCTGACTCGCAGCCTCATCAGCCTACAAGAAATCCCATCAGTCACTAGCCCTTGTCCCATGTGCTGTGCAGGACACATTCCCAAGATCAGAGACAGACCCAGGCATCGGCTGTATCTAAGACCCACAGAGGTGCGAATGGGACAGGAGTGATAAAGGCTGAACCTACTCGATTTCATTAAAGACTTTCACACAGATACGATGTGTGTGCATTGCTTCCTTGAATGTAGAATTTAAATTTTAAACGCTCTTCTTGCAAGGAAGGACGGCTTCCCGTTGGACTGAGGAGCTGACTACGGCTGAGCAAGCCTGGGTGATTGCTCAGCACCCCTGGCCAGCGTGCTAAGGAGCCAAGCTTGAGCCACAGGTGTCTGTCTGAAAACCCCAGGCGCCCCCGTTCCTCCTAGCGATTCCTTGCTCACGAAGTAAAATCCGCTAAAGAAAAAGCAGCGTCTACGACGGGAGTGAGCAGACTGTGCAGGTCCCTTGTCGGGGACCGGGCCCTGGGGTGCGTCTGGCTGTTGATGGTGGGCAGGTGTTCCTCGCTGCCACCAAGTCTGGGAGTGCTGAAACTCACTGTGGCAGCCCCCAAGGACTCCCAGAAGCCAGCAGGAAATGGAAATGTGCAGCCTGAAAATTCACTACTTACGTCTGTCGGCACCGGGATCCGGGAGGTTCGAGGAATTCTTTTAGTGATTGTTTTTTTAAATATCATCTTCCCTTTAAATAAATAAATAGCTAAAATCAGCCAGGTGCTGGAAGTCCATGACGTCTTTGTGAATGTTGTTATTTCCGGTGTTCGCAGGATTTTCTGCAATTGGCAACTCTGAGAAATGCCCACCTCTTGCTTCCTGTGCCAGCGTCCTAGGCAGAGCTGCTAGAAGGTTCTTCTAGATGCAGATAAATGAGACTGATCAGGAAAGGTATCAAGCAGGAGGTAGAGAAGGCATCGAGGAAGTCACAGAGTGGCCTACTTCTTTGGATCTAAGGAATCAAAGGCCCCTGGGCTGAGATCTGGAGACCCACGGGGGAAGGCTGTGCTGTCCGCTCCGGGTGGAAAGCACCCTCTGTGGGTCAGTTTGGATCACTGTGCCTGTCCATTGAAGGCTGCTTCCTCCTGGACACCTCCTGACTGCCCTCCTGCCCAGGGGTGAGGGAGGCTGGGTGTCTGGGTTTGGGGGCCCCCGTGGGGGATCCACCTGTGTCCTGCGTCAACCCTTACTACTCGTCAGTGGAGTTGTTCTTTGCTTTCTCACTTCTGCTCCACTGCGGGCACAGCAAGGTTGGGGTCTCTGTCCCTGTTGTACAGAGTTCATCTCATCACTTGGGAACGTCCCTGGCACACAGCGGCCGGAGGCAGTGCTTCCCAGCAGGCCAAGAGAACGCGTGGTCGCTCTTCAAAGTGCATCCTCCCAGGAAGATGCTCCTTATCATCCCTACTTAGAATGCCTGAACCCCAGGCCATGCAGCATTAGAAACAATGAGACTGTGGCCTTTGAAGGTAAACAGATGGCAGTGGAAGAAACCATGCTGAGCAAAGTGAGTCAAACCCAGAGTCAAGGGTCAGTCGAATGTCTTCCCTCATTTGAGGACGCTGGAGCTAAACCCAGGCTTGGGCAAAAGGTAGTCAAACTCATGCATTAGACCCAGCAAAAACATAGCAATGCATAATCTAGGGCAACCACAGATATGTAGGGGGAGTGGACAGGTGGGAGAGGGGACAGGGAAGGAGGACAGGGAGGGATCTAGGGAGACAATCAACAATGTCGCATACTCTTTACCCCCCTGAGAATCCAATAATACTTATTCAATCATTTAGTTCTGGAAAATTCATAGTCTAAGAATTTATATTGCTTGAAGGCGTGAAATATAGAAGAATCAAGAGACTAGGGTATGGGCAATGTGGGGGTGATTCTGGTTTAAGAACACATGCCTACCATACCGTAATTTTATATGCATTTATGATTGTACAATAACTCCTTAATAAAAAAATTTTAAAACATACCTGAACCATGACATTTGTAATTCACCTTTGTAAGAAATCCTAGATGAGGATGATGTCTGTAAAACACAGAGACTACACATGTGTTAGGGCAACCAAGATGGCTTCACCAGAGAATGGTGGGTTCCCTGCTGCTGCTGCTGAGAACTTTTCCTTCAAGGACTTTGTGTGGGAAACACCATTTTTGGTTTTCCACATCTTGGAATCCACCAGAATTTTTTTTCTGAAACCCTGAGACAATTCTTTATTACAACACAATGTCCCGGGATCTCCTTGTTGACATTCTGTAACCCCTTCCCATTCTACCCTTTGGGAAGGGACCAGCCACACACCAGCTAGACTTACTGGAGACCCATGGATATTGAGAAAACGAGTCAGGAAAAAGAGCCATTGATTCCATCTTTTTCTGCAAGGGATCCAATCTGTCCCTGCCATGAACAATTGAGTGAGATTTTCTCTTCCTTAAGCTAGCGTTGAAGGACGATTCCATGACCTCTCCTCACTCCTACAATAACATCACCTTCATTCTTTGCAAACCATGACAGTTACAGCCAGAACACTGCTCTTCTGTTAGAGGAGAGTTTAGAGATGATCTCGTTGGATCCCTCCATCTCACAGGTGGGGAATCCAGGGCTGTGGGAGGCAAGGTGTTTTGCCCATGTCCACACGGAAAGTCGGTGGCAGAATCAAGGCTAGAACTCCTGATCTCAGTCCCTGGTTCTCTCTGCTAGTCCGTGCTACATTCTCTAAGCTTCCCTGAATATAAAACATCACACCCAGAAGGAAAACCATCTGGTCTATACCACTGAAGTATTTGCCGAAGCTGAACCTTGGTGGTTTCTGGGAATCCGTGACCTCTGAGTTCCAGCTCCACACACTGTTTCCTTGGGCTGGGGCATATTCAGAACTTAATGGCCTTGGAAGATGCAGTGTGGCCACCAGGGACTTGCACAACTCTGAGAAAACACTGACATGTGGAGGGCAGGATTCACAGTGTTCTCTGTCTTCTCAAACAGAACCCACAGGATGCCAAAAAGACAAATGCATTTTTCTCCTCCAAATTATTCCTCCCACAATTGCTAAGTGTCTCCATCTGGGAGGTATTTAACATTTCCAGCAGCTATCGCTGAGCTGGAGGAGGACTCGCCAACTATCAACCGTCTCCCCAAAATAACTCCCCTTATTGCGGCAGAAGCTGCCAGGACCCAGCCCGGCAGGAAGAGAAAAATGGTGCTTTGGTAGGGGAAGAAAAAAAAAAGTTAAAGGAGATGAAGGACAGTCAGCCCCTGGTCTGCGCTCTCCCGCTCTGCTCTCTTCCAAGGTGGGAGAACGTCGCTGGGCCCCTCTCCAGGAAAGATGCATTTCCAGAAAACGTTTCATCAGCAATGTCCCTTCAGTTGACAGTCTCTTATTTCTTCCAACATTTGAAGTTCATTCAGATGCTTGGAGTCAACCACACACATTTCCTGCTAGGTCAAGTTAAGAAGATCCTATAAAAGATGTCAGTGCTGAAATATTTGAGCTCCTAAAGAGAGCCAGGAGTTTTGTCTTTGCCACGTCCCTGTCTGTTCAGCTTTGCAAAATCCAATCATGGGGAACGAACATGGAGAGAGCATCCCAAGCTAGAAATCCTGCATGTAGCCATTCACGTGTGGTGGATTTATTTATTGTGCATGGGTGGCGGTCACTGGGAGGAGAGCCGGGGTGGAGAGACACACACTCTTGTCTTCACAGAGTGCGATGGTTAATGGGGAGGACTATGTAAAATATGACCACAAATAGCACCAAGGCTGATTAGGGTAGAATTGTGGGGAATCCTGGTAGGACTTAGAGGAATCAGAAGATGGAAATGTGATCACCAGCTGAGGAGCTAGGGCAGTTTGCACGAGGACGGGGCACTTTTTCTAGACCTTGGAGGACGGGGTTGCAATTCAGACAGATGAAAATCAACGGAGGACAAGGAGCTCAGGTGCAGGGGACAGCTTGAGCCAGGGCAGTTTGCGATGGCTAAGGTGTGCAGAGCGGAATTTCATCTCTTCATTGTATCTTTTCTGCATGCACTGAAAGGGTCAGCTATGCACTGGGCACCAGGCACCTTCCGCTGCACAGAGCTAGGAGCTGGGCACATGGAGATACATAAACTCGACCCCCAAGAGCCTTGGGGTAGACGAGTGAGAGGAAAGCAGGACCCAGAGTGGCAAGACTCGTAACTGACGGCCATAGAGAGGTGGGCGCTTGACTCGGGCATGACGGTCAGGGGAGACATTCCGTGGGGGCAGAAGCAGAATTGAAGCCGAAGCGGGCAGGATGAAGGCGTTTGGGGAAAGGCTCCGTGGTACATCCCACTGGAGGGCAGCATGCTTGGTGAGTGGTGGCAGGAGCCTGGGACTCCGCAATGGAGTTGGTCTGCACCTGGTTAGCACAGCGGTTCCTCTGACCAGTCCCCTGCTGGTGCTACTGCAGTGGGAATGGCCAGGGAGCTGAGTGACGGCCCTGCCGGGAGTCCTGCTGGCCACCTGGGATGGGTGGGCAGATGCAGCTCTGAAACTGTGCACAGCTATGGCCCCGACTTGTTCCCTGGTGCTCCCGTCCCATTTTGTGCAGTTGGTCTTCTGTCCCTCAGTGTGTTTCTTTTTGTCACCAGTGACTTCAAGGACAGGGTGCACAGGGCTGACCTGCATGGTAGACGCTCGATGGGTATTGGTGACCATTGGTACGTGGACGCATGCACACATGTGCATTAGAGGGTGATTCCGTGGAGCTGGGATGATGGCCTCATTCTTAAATCTTTGAGATTAAATTATTTCTCCCATTTCCATCATCACTGTCAATTCTTGACGTACTCAAGCCACTGATCTCCTCCATGCAAATGACAGTTTAGTGGCCAGGAAGATAATCTTTGGAAGGAAGATATTCCTATGGAATGTATATGTTTGTGTGAGGTCAGCATTGATGACAGCCATCCACGCACCTGGCCTGGGAGAGGAATAGGGAAACATCCGTTTCAAGCATTCTTGAAATTTAGATATTTGTCAAGTCAAATATTTGAAGGATAAAAAGCTTTAATTTATATGAAATGTTTAAAAGCATTGTCGAGTATGAAGAAAATTTGTAAAAATTTAAAATCTAATATAACTGTTAATATCTTGATAAGAATCTTTCCATTTATCAAGGTAAATATCTGCATCAATCTGTGCTTTTAAAATGAGGGTTGGGGGCTGGAGCGGTGGCTCGGCAGTTACGGTGCTTGCCCAGTGTGCGCAAGTACACGGGTTCAAACCCCAGCATCCGTGTACACAGCTAAGTGTCGGAGCAACGAAAGCCATGCGAAAGCCTCAATAAAAATTGACTCTCTCTCTCACTGTTCTTCTCTCTAAAAAATAAAAATAACATGAGGATTGTGTGGTTCAATACTGATTTACATGATGCACTTAAAATAGTATAGTCCCGGGGCTGGAGCAGTGGCTCTGGGGCTTGTCTGGCATGCGCAAGGACGCAGGTTCAAACCCCAGCACCGCACACACAACGAACCGTCAGAGCAACAAGGGCCACATGAAGAACTTAGTAAAATTGCTTCTCTCTTTCTCTCTCACTGTCCCTCTCTCTTTAAATAAATGGAACAGTCATGTAGAATTAAATCATTCTATAGGAGCCTAATTTCAACATCCGCATAGTGTACTTCGAGAACTGATGTCTCGGGGGGCGACAGGCATGAACGTGGCTCTGGTGAAATTCTGTGTCCTTTCTGTGCCCAACGCTGAGGAAGGGGTCGGCGGTCAGAAGGAGCCAGGGCCGGGGGTTTGGTCTGGAGGTCAGGAAAGGCTTTGCAAGGAGAGTCTGGCGGATTTGAGGTCTAAATGATGATCGCAGACTGTGGCCGGCAAGGCTGGGTCCGAGGTGGTGGACAGAGCTTTGCAGGACGGAGGACAGGAATGGCCATGTACCTCACAGGTAGCAAGGCCCCCTCTTCCCTGAATGGCTCCCTGTGCATCTGTCGCATGTGAACTGTGGACACTTTCCTGAGTTCCTTGCTGCTGCTCTTATTTATCTGTTGCCCTTACTGGATTTTCTAGGTGTAGCTTCACGTCACTTGGAACCGTTGAAGAACGGTCACGGCTCAGCCTTCGTCTGTGCGTCTGCCCCTGCGATCCTCGCTGTCCTCCGTGAGGGCTGTGGCGGTGGTCAGTGCCAAGGACGCCTCTCAGCAGGTTGGCAGGGCTCGGCTGCTCTCTGCAGCGTGCTGGGGTTGAGCCCGGCGCTCCCTCCAACGCCTCTGCCTCCCCACGGGCGCGCAAGCCCACGTTCGCATTCGGACCTCTCTCGCTCAATGTCTGAAGCTGCTGAAAAGCAGGGACCCCTGCTCTGTCCAGGACTTGAAAGGGTTTCTGGTGTTGGGCACTTGGGAAGAGTGTTGGCTGTTAATGTGAGAGGCAGTCTTCGTAACGTTGGCAAAGTCTTCCTTAATGCCGAGATTTCTGCATTAAAAATCAGAGGCAGGGGGCTGGAGCGGTGGCTCAGCGGTTACAGTGCTGGCCCAGGGTGCGCGAGTACGCGGGTTCAAACCCCAGCACCTCGTACGCAATGAAGTCTCAGAGCCACAGAAGCCACATGAAAAACTCAAAAAATTGTTTCTCTCTCTCTCTCTCACTGTCCCTCTCTCTTAAAAAACAAATAAACAAACAAAAAATAAATGGAGGTAGGAGGATCACAAGTTGAAAGCCATCCTCAGCAACTTGTGAGACCCTAAGCAGCTTAGCAAGACCCTGTCTCAAAATAGAAAAACAAAAAAAAGGCTGGAGATGTGGCTTAGTTATTAAGCACCCTTGGTTCAGTCCCAGTACCAAAAAAGAAAAAAAATCCAAAACAAGAGATGAGAGATGAATGCTGAATGTTGTCAAAACGCTCTTGGGATCTCGTAATGGTCTTTCCACCTTGACCCACCGACGTGCTAAGTTATGTTGATTGATTTCTGAATATTAAATGATTCCTAATATTCACTCTACCTTGACTTCCTGGAGGAAAATCTATTTGGTCACAGCAAGTTATTCCTCTAACGCTCTGCTGAATTCGGTTTGCTGGGATTTTATTCATCATGTTTACATCTACATCAATAAATAATATCGGGATTGCAGCTTGCGCGTTCTTTGGCACTGTTATGAGATTTTAGCGATGGACTTGTGCCAATCTCACTAAAGAAATGGGGATACGTTTGCTTTTAAATTTCTTCCTAAATAGTCACTTAGCAAAGGAGTTACATTTTCAGAATTTGGAAATCACTCATGTTTAGGTACTAAGCCTAAGTCATAGGCTTAGTACCTACTTTAGGTTATTTTTATGACTGCTTCGGTTTTTCCCAAAGTTGTTGACATACTCAGATGCCCGTTGGGTCCGTTTTTGTTGTTCATGTTTGTCGAGAACCTCCACGTCACGGAGGTTTTAGATTTATTTAGCTATGATTAGGCATTTGGCATTGGTTGCCTGTGTGGTTTTTACCTCATTTCTGTCATCTCGAGGGGCTGTAGATACGTGGGGAAGGGGCTGAGGCTGTGAAGGGGACCAGCAGTAAATATTTTACCCCACCAGGATGACCTAGGGTCCGCCAGCCCCGCTCTGTCTTCTTCGATCTCTTGGTTTGCACATGGAGATAATAACGCTCATAATTCTCCTAGTACGGTCAATGCGATGCTTAGGGGTCAGTTACACATGAAGTCCTCAACAGATGCCGGCTATTCTCATTTCTAATGTTCAAATATTTATGCTCACAAAGACAATAACACTCAGGTTTAGATATGAATTAAACAGGTTGCTCGTTTGCTTTTCAACATTATTGGTCTTTTTTTTTAAAAATCTTCCTTCTGTTTCTTCTTTAGGATTTTCTTAGTTTTCATTTGCTGACTTTGAAAACCAAAAACCCTCTCATTGACAGATTTCCCTTCATTTCTTTTCACTCTTTTTTGTTCCCTCATAAAATTTAAGGCTCAAATCTTGGATCTTACTTTTTTTATTTTTATTTTTTCAGTCCTGGGGATTGAACCAAGGGGTGCTTAACCCCTGAGCAACACCCCCAGACCTTTTCTTATTTTTTTAAAGTTTTTATACAGGGCCTCACTAAGTGGTTGAGGCTGGCTTTGAACTTGCGATCCTCCTGCCTCAGCCTCCTGAGCAGCTATGGTTACAGGTGTGCAACTGCGTCCAGCCCATCACTTCTTTCTAAGTCATGTTTTCTCAGATGTTAACTTCTAAATCATCTATAGCCAATAACTCAATTTTCTTTTCTTTTTTCTTTTTTTCCAGGGCTGAGGACCGAACTCGGGGCCTTGAGCATGCTAGGCAAGCGCTCTGCCAGTGAGCTAAATCCCCAACCCTCAATTTTCTGTTTGACCAAAATGCTATTTAGGAGACAAATTTTCAATTTGTAAAGGTTTGGGTTCATTGGCTTTAGTTTTTTCATCTGGAGTTTTTACAGTTTGTTTATTTAGATTTAAACGAGCATTTTCTACTGTGTGTGCCCACAGAATACTGTTTTGCGTATATTTTTTATATACTCTTCTAAATTAGTCATTTTCTGTTCTATCACTTACCTGGACTTTGAGCATGTGTGATATTAAGTTTGGAAACCATATTAATTAAATTGGTAAAAGAAGCTCCATTATGTTCTTCAGATAATGTTTAAAAACCTATTCAATCAGTACTAATTCTTTTAAAACTTTATTGAGGAGTTGTGTTGTTGTACAATCATAAGTGCATATATAGTAATAATATAATATATTCCTGATGCTAATCCAGAATCACCCCAACATCACCCACACCCCAGTCTCTTGACTCTTCTATATTTCCCCCATAACAGGTATAAATGCACAATCATATCATTGTGCATTTTCTAGATAAAGACATAAAATAGATATAAATTATTATGTAAGTGTTATTTGGCTTCTCAGGAGAATAAAGAGGAAGCTACATTGTTGATTCCACCCCCAGATCCCTTCCTCTCTCCTCTTCTCCCCACCCTGACTTATCTATGGTTCCCCTAGATTGTGTGTTGATTCCACTTTGTTGAGTCTTGTACGTGAGCTTGACCTTTCACCCAAGCCCGAGTTTAGCTCCAGCCTCCACAAATCAGGGAAAACATCTGACCCTTGACTCTCTGGGTTTGGCTAACTCTGCTCAGCATGATTTCTTCCATTGCCATCCGTTTACCTTCAAGGCCGTAATATCATTGTTTCTGATTTACAGTGGCTAAATTATGGAATCAACCCAGATGCCCGTTACTGGATGAATGGATCCAAAGCTGTGATGTATATGTGCCATGGAGTTCTACTCAGCATTAATGATGTTCTGCACCCTGTGACCCTATTTACCTTTGCTTATTTAACCTGTCAACAACTCTGAGTGCTCAAATCTCACCCCAATGTCACACCCACGTCTTTTGTGTCTTGTGTCTCCAGTGAGTTTAGCTCTAGGTATTTAATGAGTTCAGCAAGTAAATATTTATGGCTGTTTATTTGCCTTGAGAATTGCATATTTATTAGTATAAAATAAGCCCGTTGTTCTCCTTTCAGATATTCTGCCTGAAATCTGTGGTGTCTGGCGTTCTTCTGCAGCCTCTGGCTTGACTTTGGTTTGCAGTGGGCTGGCCCCTGTTGGTGCTTTTCTTTGCATTTACCCAAATATGCAATTTTGTTCTAGGCCTTGCTAGTGCAGATGGCGTAAAACTGGATTTTAATTTTCCGCCTAGTTCTGGAGTCTCTGACCTTTAATTGGGGAGCTTAAAAGCTTAAAGATTTACATTCATTGTCCTGACACATTTGTTTGGGTTGATGTCCATCATGTTTTTTCCTAATTTGTCAATTTTATTACCCACACCTCCGGGTTTTGCTCTGGGTGGAATAGTAATGATGTAGCCCAGAGTAAAGCTGAATCAGCCTCTAGTTTGCTCAGTAACTAGCTGGGACATTGTGCCCAGTAACCAGGGGGGACATGTTGAGGCACACTGGTGTGTGGAGTATATCTGAGGAAGTGTGGCCCCAGTGAAAGTTCAGCATAGTTTTGAGATGAAAATTTAAAATACATTTACTTTACTGGACTGGGGGAAAGTCAAAGAGCTATTTCCATACAAAACACGCAGAGAGGGAGAAAGATTAAGGTGATATTTTTAAGAACTTCTGAATCAGAATTCTGAACAATATGTAGGTCTTAGGAATTCTAAACTTGGAGGAAAATTAAAAATTGGACTCCATGACTCAAAAAAGTTGTGAGTTCGTCCTCTTTAGAAATGTGCATGTACTATAAAAACAGACCGTGTTGGAACTGACTTATATTTCGAGTGGAGACCGCAGCTCATAGATACCCCAAATCTTTCTGAACAATAGGGTCTGCACTTAACTTGAAAAGTGGAGACGTTGTCAGGATCCTGGTCTCTTCTAAATCTGTCAGCTTTTCAACCTTGATGGGATTTCTGACCTCCGTTCTTTTGAACAGCTTTCAAATGAAAAATTCCACACCAAGCATCCCATCTGATGCGTGGTTTGTGTGCAAGGTGTGTAGAACTCCACACAGACAGGTCCTCAGTCCTGGCTGAATGTTGGAATCAGCTGGATGCTGTAAGAAGTCACCCATGGGGAGAACTGGAGATCCAAGATGGCGGAGATCCAAGATGGTGGAGTCCAGGGAGGCTGTCTTCCTGGTTGCTCTGAGTCTTGGGAGCATTGCTTCTCAAGCAAGGTGGGTGAAAGCAGGATTTCACTACGATTCCATTTTGGACTTTCAAAATACCTTAGACTCTCAGAAATGTGGGCACAATAAGCAAAGAAGAAGGAGTACATTGGAGCCAAGCTGGCAGGGGTAGCAGCGCTGGTTCCCCATGGAGGAAGAACAGAGAAACGCAAATTTGGAATGGAAAAACCTGAGATCAGAAAAGCAGCCTGAGCTTGGCCAAGCCAGAGGCTGCATTTGAAAAGTGCTGTTTCTCAACTGGCCACAGAGAGCTCAGGCAGGAGCCGTCTAGAGGCTGCTGCTGTGGAGCTGGAGAATCAGAGTGAATGCTGCCCCACTGTCCCATCCAGCACCTACCGTGTGGCCTAGGGTGTGCCTTCCAGAATGAGAGAGAAGCAGGCACAGAGAAGATTCTACCCAGGGAGATTCAAGCCAGAAAAGTGTAGGGGAGCCCAGCCCAACTCACTTCTCCTTTGAGTCGGGTGGTGAGCAGCTGAAGCGGGCTGGGATCTGGACAGGCAGGTGTGAGCCACTCAGGGACGGAGCCCAGGAAGGCTGTGCTTGTGGGCCCCAGAGTGTGTGCAGGATTGGCTCCACTGCCCCAGGAGGAATTCCTGGGGGGTCTCCTGAGATCCAGGCTCCCGAAAGAGATCAGCAAGAACCAGGCCCTAGGGGTGTGATCATCTAATCTCTCCAGAGCAGACACCACCCAGCAAAGCCTTAGAGCTCTGCAGCAGCCTCCCCCTGGGTGCATCCATCTGCCCTGTGCAAAGCTCCAACTGGCAGCCTGGAGAACGACTCATAAAGAGGAAGGGTTAGCAACACCCAGCCCTGGGGCTGGAGCAGTGGCTCTGCAGTCATGGCACTTGCCTGGCATGCACAAGTGCATGGGTTCAAAACCCAGCACCATGTACACAACTAAGTGTCAGAGCAACGAAAGCCATGTGAAAAACTAAATAAAAATTCATTCTGTCTCTCTCTCACTGTTCATCTCTCTTTTAAAAAAAAAGTACAAGATATGAATAAGAAATTCAATAAGGAGATAGAGATATTTTTTAAAGCACCAAACAGAAATCTTGGAAATGAAAGACAAATAAAATGTTCAGTTGACAGTTTCTCCATTAGAACAGATCATGATGAAGACGGAAGGTGAAGTGCCCAGTCCTAAACATTAGGACACTGTTAAAAGAAAATAAGTAACCATGACCATAATATAGAAGAACGCTGGGACACCACCAATAGACCATATTTAAGAATAATTGGAATTAAGAAGTCTCACGAGATCAGGATAACAGCATGGGTAATCTCCAGGGAAATAATAACAGAAAAACTCTCCAAACCTTCAGAATGAGATCGACATCCAGATACAGGAGTTGTTTAGAAACCCAAATAGACAAGATTTAAAAAGAATCTCTCCATGACACTATAATTAAAATGTCAACACAGAGAACATGGATAGATTTTTTAAAAGCGTCAAGAGAAACATCAGGGCACACTTAGAGGGAAGCAAATCAGAATCACTTCTGATTTCTCAGCACAAAAAATCTAAAAGTCAGAAGGGCTTGAGATGATGTCTTCTAAGTACCGAAAGAAAATATTTGTCAAACAATGCTTCTATAGCCAGCAAAGCTATCATTCATAAAAACCTCCCAAGACAAGCGGAAGCTAAAAGAACTCATAACTACTAAACTGGTACTATAGAATTTACTTAAAGAAATATTCCATACAGAAGAAATAAAAAACAAACCCCAGAGTTCACAGATGAACAAGTATCATTTGAAGGGTAGCTAAACAAATGAGAAACAGAACCAAATTAAACATTCTAAATAGATCAAAATGGCAAGAGTTAATAAATATCTATAATCACATTGAACGTAAATGGTCTCAACTCTCCAATTAAAAGACATAGGCTGGCAGAATAAATTAAAAAACAAGACCCAACTATATGCTGTTTACAAGAAATGCAGCTTAAGGCAAAGAGAGTTACAAGCTGAAAGTGAAAAGATGGAAATTTATATAACCCGTGCACGGAGCCTTCAGAGAAGCAGGAGCAGCTACGTTCATATCCGACAAGGCAGACTTCAAACCAAAATCAATCAAAAAGACAAGAGGAGCACTTCATACTGGTAAAGGAACAATCGAATAGGAAGATATAACAATAATTAATATTCATGCCCCAAATGTGGATGCAACTTGTTACCTAAAATAGACATTATTCAAAATGAAACCTCAGACAGACTGCAGTACAATAATATTAGGTAATTTCAGCATTCCTCTCTCACCATTAGACAAGTCTTCCAGAAATAAACTTGGTAAAGACTCTTTGGACATGAAAAATGTAATAAATCAAATGAACTTTACAGACATCTACAGAATATTTCATTCAACAGGAGTTTAATACAGTTTCTTCTCAGTGGCTCATGGAATCTTCTCCAAAATAGACCATATTTTAGGCCACAAAGCAATTCTTAGCAAATGCAAAGCACAATTGATATAATTGCTTGCATCTTATCAGGTCATAATGGAATGAAATTAGAAATTGACACAGAAAAACCCTACATAAACTATATAAACACATGGAAATTGAATAATACACTTTCAAATGATGAGTGGATAAAAGAAGAAATCAAGGGAGAAATTAAAAAATTCTTCCTCTCAAATGACAAAAGAAGGATGCAACATACCAGAACCTCTGGGACACTGTGAAGCGGTTCTAAGAGGAAACTTTACAGTTGTGAGTTGAGTACCTGAGAAAATCAGAAAGATCCCAAATAACCTAATGGTGCCTCTCAAAGCCCTTGAAATCGAACAAACCAATTCCAAAACCAGAGGAAAGAAGGAAACAAAATCAGAGCTGAACTCAACGAACTTGAGATTTTAAAAACCACAAAGGCCCAGTGAAGCAAAGAGTTGGTTCTTCAAAATGATAAACATGATTGATAAACCCTCAGCCAAACTAAGGACTAAGAAAAGATCCAAATTAATACATTTAGAGATGAAAAAGAGCCATCACCACAGACATCACAGAAATTCAGCAGATCATTGGGGACTCTTGAAAACTTATACTCCAATAGATTGGAAAATCTGGAAAAAATGGATAAATTTCTGGACAAATATGATCTGCCAAGAGGATATAGAAAACTTTAACAGAAAAATAACTTGTAATGAGAAGCAGCAATAAAAAGTCTTTCAACAAAGAAAAGTACAGGACCAGCTACAGAATCCGTAGCTGAATTCTACCAGATCTTTAAAGAAAAAAATCATGCCAGTACTCCTCCAATTATCCCATGGAATAGAAAGGGATGGGACACTTCTCAAATTATTATATGAATCCAGTCCTGCACGCATACCACAACCAGATGAGGCACATCAAGGAAATAAAACCACAGTCCACGTCCCTGATGAACTCAGATGCAAAGATACTTAATAAAATATAAGGAATCGTCCGTCCTCAAACACATTAAGAAGACTGTACATCACGATCAAGTTAGTTTTATTCCAGAGATGCAAGAATGGTTTAAAATATGCAAATCAATAAATGTAATTCATCACATAAATAAGATTAAGGGCAGAAATCACTTAGTCGTCGCAATATATGCAGAGAAGGTCTTCAACAAAAGTCAGCACCCATTCATGATAAAAACACTGAAGAAACTGAGATGAAAGGATCGACCTCAACATCATAAAGGCTAAATATGAAAACCCCAAGTCATCCTCATGGTAAGTGGGGGAAACTGAAAGCATTTCCTTTAAAATCTGGAACAGACAAGGATGTCCATTCCATCATTTTTATTTAATGCAGTGCTAGAAACTCCAGCCAGAGCAATTGGGCAAGTGAAGGAAATAAAATAAGAAAAGGAAGAAGTCAAATTATTACTGTTTACAGATGATACGATCCTATACTTAGAAGATCCAGAAACACTCCATCAAAGGGTGCTAATAAACAAATTTGGCAGAGGAGCACCTTACGAAATCAATGTACAACAATCAATAGCTTTCCTACACGCTAACAACGAATCTGCTGAGAAAGATAGCAGGAAAGCAATTCCATTCACAATAACCTTTTTCAAAAGAAATGAATCTAACCGAGGACTCTGCGATGGAAACTATGGAACATTGAAGAAGGAAATTGGAGACCTCGGAATCTGGAAAACCCTCCCGTAAGCAGAATGAATCTTGCTAAGACGACCAACTACCAAAAGCCATGTACGGTTACCATGTCATCCCAACCCAATACCAATGACATTCTTCACAGAGCTAGAAAAACAGCTTTAAAGTGCATTAGGAAGAACGAAAGTTCCAGAATAGACACCCAAACTCTAAGCCAAGAAAAGCAATGCTGGAGATCACAATGCCCGACTTGGATTGTGCTGCAGAGCCGTGGTAACAAAACTGCACGGTGCTGGCATAAAAACAGACACAGAGAGCAGAAGACCCAGGCAAACCCAGGAGATGCAGTCTCCTGCTCCTGGACAAAGGTGCCAGAAACGTACCCTGCAGGAAAGACAGCCTTCTTCTTCTTCTTTTTTTTTTTTTAAGAGAGGAGGACAGAAAGAGAGAGACAGAATCAATTTTTATTGAGTTTTTCACGTGGCTTTTGTTGCTCTGACACTCAGTTGTGTACGTGGTGCTGGGGTTTGAACCCGTGTCCTTGTGCATGCCAGACAAGCGCGGTAACCACCGAGCCACCACTCCAGCCCCCAAAGACACCCTTCTTAACAAAAGACGCTGGAAAACCAGTTTTCCATATGTAGAAAAGTGAAACTAGGTCCTCACATCTCACCCTGGACAAGAAATTGACTCAAAATGGATCAAAGACCTGGAAATTTAAACAGAAGCTTTGCAGCTTCTAGAAGAAGACTTGGGGTGGACGCTCCCGCAGAGAGGTGCAGGCAATGACTTTCTCAATGGGCCCCTAAGACGCAGGAAATGGTGCCAAGGGTTAGTAAATGGGACGGCATCAAATTGAAAGCTTCTGCGCAGCAAGGGAAACGATTGTGAACGTGAAGAGAGAACCGCAGGAGGGGAGAAGGTCTTTGCTGGCTTCTCTTCTGACAGAGGATTAATATCTAGAATATGTAAAGAGCTCAAAAAATCAAATAACCCAATTTATAAACGGGAAAATGAGCTTAACAGACACTTCTCAAAAGAAGAACTACAAATGGACGGTAATTCTGTTTAAAAAGTTCAGCATCATTAGCCATCAGGGAAATGCAAATCAAAACTGCACTGAGATTTCACCTCACACCAGTCAGAACGGCAGCCGCCAAGCAAGCTAATAACACGCGCTGGAGGGGCTGCGGGGGAAAGGAGCACTTTTCCACTGTTGGTGGGGTTATAAATTAGCACAACCACTTATGGAATCCAGCGTGGGGGCTCCTCAGGAGACGAGGCAGAGACCCACCATGGACCCAGCTCTACCACTCCTGAGAATTAAAGTCATCTTACTGCCGTGTCGCACGCATGCCCACGTTATAGCAGCACAACTCACAACAGCCCAACTGTGGAGCCAGCCCAGGTGTCCACCTACGGATGAATGGATAAAGTGAGGTCTAGCTACACAGTGGAGCTCTATTTAGCCATAAAGAAGAATGGAGTTAAGTCGTTTGCAGAAAGATGGATGGAACTTGAGACCTTTATGTTAAGTGAAATGAACCAAAATCAGAAGGCCAAGGGTCACATGTTTTCTCTCGTATGCGGAAGCTAGAGAGGAAAAGGAAACAAAAGGCGGGGGCGGATCTCATGAAAATCAAATGGAGATCAGTAGAGGAGAGGGACCAAGGGGCGGGGAGTGCTGGGGAGGGAGATTGGCCAAATTCTAACAATATATTGTGTGCATGAACAAATGCAAGACAATGAATCCCATCGATACGTACAACTATAATGCACTGATTAAAAAAAGTGGAAGAAGAAAAACAGAGGTCTACACTGCAGTCTACCGCGGCCCACGTTCCTATAGGGGCTCCTATTATGTTTGTTGGTTCCTTGGTATTGGGGACTGAACCCAGGGGGTCTTTCACCACCAAGCCACCTCCCCAGCCTTTTTATTTTTTTAATTTTGAGACAGGGTCTCACTATGTTGTCAAGTCTGGACTCAAACCTGGCGATCCTCCTGCCCCAGCCTCCAGAGTCTCTGGGATCACAGGGGTGCGGCACCACACCTGTCCCTGCCCGGCTAATTTTTTCAGATGGTTTTCAGGACTCCTTTGCATAAACTAGATTTTAAGTCCTTATTAACTTTAGACACTGTGACTCCCTGTCACTTCTCTGTTAACTCTGTGATGCCCTTCATTAAAGAAAAATTATTTCTTAAAAAAAAAAGAATGGAAAAATAAACAAACAACAAAAGTTCCCCTGGACCGGTGGTTCCCAGCTCAGGGAGTTTGAGCCCTCCTGGGGCTGGAGGGCCGCAGTCCTTGCTGTATAAGCTCCCAGGTGTCTGCGATCTGGTGATCTGGCGCACAATCACACCTTGGCCCTGGTACACCTGCTTCCTCCTTCCGGCCACGGCCTCCTGTTCTGTTGGGGAATCCGTGACTTGCACTTTCTAGCCGGGCAGTGCTGAGGGTTGGCTCCAGGCTCCGGGTGAAGGAGGGCTCTGGGGGTCCCACGTGCACCCACGCTCCCTGCCTGAGCAGAGACCATCCGCACATCTATCTGGACATTCACCCAGCAGATGGCTGGAGAAGCCGGGAGGCACCCAGGGTCCCAATGAAGCTCACCCAGCAGACGGCTGGAGAAGCCGGGAGGCACCCGCTCAGCACAAGGCACCAAGGGCAGACAGAGGTGCCTCCCGTCGCCCCTTGGGCTGTGGTCAGGACCTCCATTCTGCAGGTGAGAACACTGAGGTTCGGCCTCGAAATCCCCCCACCTGTGGAAGAGGGGGATTCACCCCCCAAGGCCAGTCTCTCCCACCCTGCGGTAGCGCACAGCCCCTCCTTAGGTTTGGAAGGGGCAGGTCTGAGCTCCAGCCGCTGGAGGAACTCCCAGGCTCTTTGGCGATGCTTGTGTTCTGGGTGACCAAGGCTTGAGGTTTTACTCTTATTCTTTTTCTGTTTTGCTTTTGTATTTTGGATAATTCAAGGTTTGTGTGGACTTGGTTTTTGCTCAGTTTCAACAGAAAAAGTGTCCTATTATAGAAGCGTCCGTTCCCTGGCCCTCAGGTTGCCCTGTCCTGGAGTTCTTCTTTGCGGTTTTCTTGCTGATTTCCCCCAAACAGAAGCAGCTTGCAGAGAGCTGGGCAGGGCGCTGTGGGAAGAAGGGGCAGCGGTGAGACCAAGAACCCATGCTTTGGGCACCCAGGGCTCCCTAGGACTGAATTCCTCCGTCCCTGCTGGATGTAGGTCGGCGGGAAACCAGGAGGTAGTGACAGGTTTCAAGCCCTGGCTATGGCAGTGAGTGGCGGGGACCCTCTGTGATTTCCAGACAGGTGCTGTCTGTCACTCTACCCTGTCACTGCTCTGCTTTGCTGATAAGCAGAGTCATTATGCATTTTAAGACTATCAGAGTTATCTGGAAGGTTATCAAGTAGATTTTCTGTTCTTCTGGTGATGTTCATCAGCCTAACCTTGAGAACTCCTCCGAAACGGAAGGCAGTTTTTTCTCTAGGACCAACAGCAGAGAGTCAAGGCTGAGCATTCCTTTACGCCAAATTAAAAACAACAATCACATTCCAGAGAGTTCCAGAGCAGTTAGAGGCTCAGCATGCTTAATTCCAACAAAGAATTGGTAACAAAGGGGTGTGCCCTTCTGTGTCCTGGAAAGCCCTTCGCGGGGCTGCTCTGGTGTTCCTCAGTGATGGCATCAAACGCAATGATCCTGCTGGATGAGGTGGTGCACACCTATAATTCCAGCAGCTGGGGAGGCTGAGGCAGGAGGATCGCAAGTTCAAAGCCAGCCTCGGCAACTTAGGGAGACCCTGTTGCAAAAAAATAAAAAGAAAATTAGGAAGGGCTGGGGATGTGGCTCAGTGGTTAAGCAGATTAAGCACCACTGGGTTCAATCCCCAGTACCAAAAATAAATAACTAAATGTAAAATGAAAAAAAAAAAATAAAGCCTGCTCTTTCTAAGCAGGGTCCCTTTTCAGAGTAACTATTATTAAAAGTGAAAGAGGAGCAGACCCATGCTGTACTTCACAAACCAATTTAACCAACCCCAGCAGCCACGGGAAAGCCCATCCTCTAGCTGGTGGGGGTGACCACAGGAGACCACGTTTAACCGAGGGCCCGATGGACCAGGACCCTGGAGGTTAAGTCTCAGTTCCCAACAGGGACACTATGCACCTTTCCAGGTCTAATTACAGCCATCAATTTAATCCTTAAAGAATTATGTCCAATTGGTCCCCATCTGCCTGCGTTTGTAAATGTCACTGTACTCAGCGTGTGCTAAAGATTAGCTGTGCTTCATCGCTTGGTTAGCGTGAATCAATAATGCAGATCCTTGCTCACGGGATTTTTTAAGTCATCCGCGAATCGATGTTGGCTATTTGTTCAGGGGCTCTTATAACATGCTAATTTGATATCATCGGATAAAATGCCTCGTCTTGGAAGACAGGTATTGAAATTGTTAAGATTAGCCGAGAGGCTCGCTGAAGCTACGGAAGAGAGAGGTTCTGCTAATTTGCTGATAGGGACACGCACGGATTTCATTCCAAGGGGAGGGATGAAATTAAACTACAAAATCCGCGGTAGATTCTGTACAGAAGGATGGTTCGGGACAATGCTGGGGAAAGCCTGTGTGTGGAACCTTTGGGATGGACCCTCAAAATATCCAGCAATGATTTGAAAAATGCCTCGCTCTTGAAAGACAGAGGAAGGAGGCTGGAAATTACATCCTGTGGGGAAAATAAACAGGGTGTACCACAGTTGCTGAAATTGCACGGCGAAGGAGGCTCGCCTTTCCCAAAGACCGGGAAGAGAAAGCAGTACTTAGGTATAACCCCACCTGCTTGTTTATTCTGTTTTTTCCATTGCAGAAAATTTACAGTAGATTACTTGATAGTCTGAGCTTTAATAGAGCCCAGTTCTTCCTAAGTCGGGGGAAATGGACATTGATATAATGCTGTTGAGAATCAGTCGAAGATGATCTATAAGAATTCTCCATTTGAATAGTTTTAAAAGGCAACAGTTTTTAAAAATGAACCGTTTTGCCCGTCAAATCAGTAAATACTGAAAAATAGCAAAGCAGATGGAAGCTGATCTGCTAGGAGGTGTATAAATTATTGCTGCATGCTGATAAGATAGTCTATGGAAATATCTGGTGGCTTAGAGCAATCTTACACTTCTAATCCAGTAAATCCACTTTTAGGGAACCGTCAAAGTTATGGAGGAACATTGTGCTTAGATGCGCTTATTGCTGCGTTCGTTGAAATAACAGAAAATGTGAGAGTAACAAGCATCTTGGTTAAAATAGTCATCATCTCTGATAGATTGCTGTAAATTCCTTAAGGGGGTTTTCAAGGAAATTTTAATTTCCTAACGAAGTGCTTCAGGAGTGACACAGGATAACCAAATGAGGCACAAAGTTCGGTATGATCACTTGCTGCTTAACCACAGGGATGCGTTTTGAGACATGGTGTCAGGTGGTTTTGTTGCTGTGTGAACCTCAGAGTGTACATTCACATGCTAAGATGGTTACGTCATGTTATGGGCTGTGAGATCATGCAGTTTGTCTTTCTGTGCAGGGCTTCTTTCACATAACATGACGTCACGTCCAGGTTCATCCACATTGCTGAAAATGACAGGATTTCATCCTTTTCATGGCTGTATAGTATTCCATTGTTAAGAGACACATTTTCTTTATCCATCCATTCACTGATGGACCCTCAGACTCCATATCTTAGCTATTGTCAATATTGCTACAATGAACTTTAGAGTAAAAATGTCTCTTCTACATACTGATTTCATTTCCTCTAGATAGATGCCCTGTAGTTAGAGGGCTGGATCTCTGGTAGTTCTATTTTTAACTTTTGAGGATCCTCGTTTTCTAAGATACCTGTATTAATTTACATTCCCGTTGACAGTGGGTGAAGGCTCCCATTTCTCCACATTCTCGCTAGCATTTGTTAATTTGTCTTTTTGATAACACAGGCATGATTTTTTTTTAAAGAGAGAGGGACAGAGAGAAAGAGAATCAATATTATTTGGTTTTTCATGTGGCCTTCGTTGCTCCAACACTCCATTGTGTACATGGTGCCTGGGGTTTGAACCCACATCCTTGCGCATGCCAGGCAAGCACTGTACCCGCTGAGCCACCGCTCCAGCTGGAGACATGACTTTCATAAGTGCTGTTCTAGAACTCGGGGCATAGAGAATGGAAGCACCCTAGAGAAGCTCAGCGTGATGTATACGAGTGGCAGCAGCAACGAGGGGCACTTCCTGGAAGCCTCCCGGAGGTGTTTAAGTGGATCTGGAGATAGGAAGTGAGAGTGTGGGTGTGGAGGAAGAGCACGCAGGGCTGAAAGGTGAACCACTGGGAAGACCCAGACCGTTCCGCAAACACGAGTGGGGAAGTAGGCATAGCCCACGGCGAGCAGGCGGTGCACACCCGGTGGAGCCGCTCAAATCACAGGTGTGTGCAGTGGACAGCGCTGGGGGGCTTCGAGCTGGGGAGTGACCGATGGCTTCACCTTTGGAAAAGCATGCTGGTAGATGCCCTTGGAATTGTCGCTTCGAGGTCCAGAGAAGAGGACGGGAGATCAGCTCAGGCTGCTGCACGTTTTTCCTTGAGGGTGCAGCAATCCTACTTTGGGTCATCGATAGCATGGAGGTGGTGGCACGTGCAAGGCCACCGCAGCCTGGTGTGACAGGGCAAGAGATGGGAAATGACCCACTCGGCCCAGGACCGAGTAGTGGTTAAATAAACCGCGCTACAGCCACGGGTGAAAGCTACGCAACCAGGGAGCGAGTTCTCCGTGAGCATCCACTGGCAGCGCTCTCCGGGAGGCAGAGCAAGCGAGCGGAGCAGCGGGCGCCCGGTGCCAGCACTCGTGCCAAACCCGGGGACGTACGATAGAAGATTGCAGAAACCCAGGACACCAGCGAAACCTCAAACTCGTTCCCTGCGAAAGGTAGAGGAGAGGCTGGGATGCGGAGGACGGAAATGGCTGTGTGTTGGTGCAGATTGGGCTTTGAACCCCTGAGCTATCTGGTCAGGCAACTGCAGTTGGAAGTGGGGCTTGACAGCCACCCGTGGGGAGAAGGTGGAGATTCCAGGTGGTGGCGTTGGACTCGGGGTGGGGGGTGGACGGAACGGGGGCCGTGGGTCCTGTAGCCTGGGCCTGTGGTTGGGGGTTTATGAAGCAGGAGCGGCCGTGGGAGACGTCCCCTTGAGGAACCAGGTGGCTGTGCTGCTTCCTGGGCACTGAGGCGGGAGGTAGTTTTGGAGGGAAGGTGAGCGGCCCTTCCTCATCCTGTTAAGACTTAAGACGCACACGAGGACTCAGCGGCTGAACGCAGGAGCTGGAGATGGAGGGGACGTTGGGACAGGTGGCATCAGGATGTGGCTGGTTTCTCACCGATGCGCAGTGTAGCTGGAGAGCCACGGCCACTTCATATGCAGCCCAGGGCCACTTCATACAGTGAGCCGAAGAGGAAAATCCAAGGAGAGGGAGTGAGAATCCAGCTTGAGGGACGGGGACCTGGACTTCGTGGTAACACGGTTGTCAAGAGGGAAAATGTATTTCGAGAGGAAGGGAGTGGTGGTCGATGGCCACTGTTCCTGGGAACTCAAAGAGCTGCAGGCACCCGTGAGACTTGCCAATAGGACGGCCACCGCTGACTCGGGTTAGGGCCACTCCCAGGAGGTGTTTGATGATTGTCACACGAGAGCAGAGACGTAGAAACAGCGATTTCAAGGACCTTATGAGAAAGGAGGAGGAATGAGGACGTGGCTGGAGGGAGATGATGGTCAAGGACTTTTGCACATGAGGATGGTGCCATGGAAAGAGAACTGGATGGTTCCAGATGGTTCTAGAGCATGAATGATCATTCTGGGAGCTAAATAAAGCAGGTCTTGGAGAAGGCGAAAGGAGACAGGATCCAGCCTTCTTCGGTGGCCAACGTGACTGTCACAGGAATGGCCTTCTGGGTCCCTGGTTTTCATCACCTGCAAAATGTCACATGTATGGAACAAACCCCGTGAGATGGAAGCGGTAACGGTGCTTGGACGGTAGCCTGCTCTTAACAAAGTTGTCCCTTGTGTTGACCCCATTCCCTGAATTTCCCACATATTCCATGTTTGAGCGTTTGCTGAACTATCTGTATTAATGTCCCATCCTATATTTTCTGGCTGGTGTGAATAGTGGGCACGCAGATGTGCCCGAGAAGCTCATCAGTCTGAGACTCTTTCAGAAACTAGCAAAACTTCCTAATAATGAACGTACCGACTCCAGCCTGGGTCCCCGGAGGCCCTCGCTCTCGTGAATACTTGGAGGAGAAGAAGGAGAAACAGCCCGCGAGGATGGGCCCTGCGGAATCGCTTCCCATCTGCAGAGGAGGAGGCTGGGTTCCTCCTCTGCGGGTCCTGTGTGAGGCTGGCTGTGCATCTCCCGGGAGCCCGGAGACTGAGCCGGCCTTGAGAGAAGCTGGGGAAGGCCAGGGACCTGGGAAGGCGCGACTGGGAGGCTGGTAATGCGGGAGAAAGGCAGGTTACAGTGCGATGGCACAAGGACCGCCCTCGAGCATGTCAGCTTCACCTTTAGGAAGGCGTTGTGGGAGCTGGGCTCAGGCAACAAGACCCAGTCTCCTCTGCCTTGCGGTCATTTCTGAAGCAGGCGGAGAGAGCGAGGCTTGACGGTGATCCTCTGATTATAAATGGCCCACGGGGAGCTGGACGGTGGCTCCGCAGTTACAGCGCTTGACCAGCATGCACGAGTACAGGGGTTCAAACCCCAGCACCCACATACACAACTAAGTGTCAGAGCAACGAAAGCCACGTGAAAAACTCAATAAAAATGGATTCTCATTCTCTCTTTCTCTGTCCTTCTCTCTTAAAAAAAAGAAAAAAAAGGCCCATTGGTGAGGCTGGGAAAGGGATCAGAAACGGAGAGAGCGGGGCGTGGAGGGAATGGAGTCTCTCCCGGCTCCTGTTTTGAGCTGGGCGCTTCCCACGGCTTAGCCTCATTGAATCCTCTCCGTGAGATTTAAGGTAGGCATCAAGACGGGAAGAAGCTCTGAGAGGTTTTGCACCTTGCCCAGAGCCACACTGCGAGTAAGTCACCAGCTAACACTCAAACTCGAGTCTGTTTGCATTCAGCTCCTGTTCCCTCGCGTCAGGGTTTCCCGGTCTTGGCACTGTTGATATTTTGACTGGGTGATCATTGTGCGTTTGGGGGAGGGAGTGGCCGTCCTGCGCATTGTAGATTCCGTGTCTTTTCAGGGGCAGGAACGGTGCCCTCTGCCCCTAGCTGTGATAACTGAAGATCTCTTCAGACATTGCTCAATGTCCCCTGGGGGTGAAAATCCCCAAGGCTTGGGCAGCATCGCCTAAAGGTTGCTGCTCCATCCCGGCTGCGGCTTGCACCTCCTGTTCCCGCCTTCCTTCACGCAGTCTCTCTCCCGTCCCGTGGAGAGCCACCGCCTGTGCTCTGAGCCAGCGCTCTGCTAGGTAGCGGGGAAAGAAGTCCAGGGGTGCCTGGCCCCTGGACCACGCAGCAGGGAGGGACAGAGGTCACACGCAGCAGCAGCCCCAAGAGTCCAGGACCTCAGAGAAGAGAGGGAACTGGGTCTTGCAGAGAGAAGAACCCACTTGGTATTCAGGGTCTAGGGGGTGATTTAAAAGATAAGCCTGTCTTTCAGGCTTTCGCTGGCGGATTATTCTGAGTTCCTGGTGAGTGAATCCTTACTGATCCGGCTGGCAGGATTTGTTTTCCAATTTTTGTTGTGACACACATAAAACAATGCGCTCATCTCTTCAGTGCAACGCTTAAGGAATTTTTACATCCGTCACAATCACGCACACTCGAGGTCAAGATCCAAATGTGCCCATCACCCCAGAAGCTTCCCTCCCACCCCGTAGGAGCCGGTAGAATCGCCCTTGTATCGATAAACTCACACGGTTCTAGCCCTCTCCTCAGCTGACCGTGGGGTCACGGCCCAGGGAGCCATCGTAAGCTGAAACTAACGCAAGTCACATATTCATTTAACGCATGTGACCAGCAGGACATCTTAGCAGCATGTCTGTGACCACACATGTGCCAGCTGGTGGCCGTGGCCGCTGCCTCCACCAGCATCACCAGAGAGGATGTCACCAGTTCAGGAAAAGGACAAACTTCAGAATTCCAATCACTTTCCCACCATCAGGAAGTCAAAGCATCCAAATCAAACCATCCAGAGTTGGAAGCCATCTGAAAATAGATGCATCCGATGTGTTCAGATTTGTTTCTAACTTTTCTCAGGATCGCGCCTGTGAAGCTCATCCACACTGCTGCAATCAGCAGTGGTTCATTCTTTTCCACAATTGTATAATATTCCATTGAGTGTCCCAGGCTTGGGAGGCTGAGATGGGAGGATCATGAGTTTGAGGCCAGCCTCAGCAACTTAGGCCCTAAACAACTTAGTGAGACCCTGTCTTAAAATTAAAAAAAAAAATGTCTGGAGATGTGGCTTAGTGGTTTAGCAACCCCCCGTTCAGTCCCTGGTACCCAAAAATTTAAAAACTTGCATTGAGTGAACATTGCTGGAGGATGTAGCCTCGTCCCGCTCCATGCACGTTCAGGTTGTCCTTCCTGCTATTCTGCACATAGCACTCATCAACCTTTTCACAGTCAACACTCCTTTCTCCCAGCTATGTGCCCGAGAGTGGGGTCCATCCTGGGGTTACCCTGTATTTAGCCTTGGGAAATACTGCCAGGGTTTTTTTTTTCCAAAAGGCTGTACCAATTCACACCCAGCAGTCTAGAGGGTACTGTTCAGGTTCCGAGGGACCCACAGGGTGTCACCCTGACAGGTAAGGCTGACATTTTGACCCCCAGGGTGCAGGCAGTGGGCGGTGGGTTGTGAGGAAGCCCAGCTTCGGGTTTGTCCCACAGGCTGGTCTCTGTCAAGTTCCCGCAGTGGGCCACCTGGGCTCTGGACACCTACTGGGACAGCCCACTGATGCTGAGGTGATGAAGTCACTCCATGCCCAGGAGGTGGGGCTGAATGACAGCCCGTACTGTGTGGTCTAGGAGAGAAACCAGGGTGGGAGCATCCCGTAGTCCAGTCTCTCTTCTACCCAGAGGAGAGATCTGAAGTCAGCTTAGGTGACAAAAACGCGAAGCTGTTAGCGGCACCACGGTGTCACGGGTCCTGATTGAGCTCTGGCAGGACCACAGGGAAATGGCTGTGTGCCTCCCCGCATCCCAGGCCTGCTGACTGGTCAGATGATCCTGCATTGCTGTGGTGTGGACACCAGGTGTCCCCCAGAAGCTCCTGTTCATATGGAAAGTTAAGAGTTGAAAGGTCAAGGTCATGAGAGCGTGACCCAATCATGCATTGATCCGTTTGACAGATTAGTAATTTCAGGGGACGATTATTCTGGGTGTCAGTGTAGACAGCGGCTTGGCTGGAGGAGCTGGGTCACTCAGGGTCTCTGCTTCCTGGCCACTGGGAGTGGAACAGTGGTCCTCTCTGTGCCTCCACCATGAGGCTCTGCCTTGGTCCTCCTGTCCCTCCTTGAGGCTCTGCCTTGGTCCTCCCGTCCTTCCCTCCATGAGTCTCTGCCTCACTTCGTGCCCAGAGCAATGGACTTGGCCCCACATTCTTAGCCTCTAAAACGTGAGCCGATTTTCCTTCTCCAGGTTTTTCTCGCCAGGCATTATCTCACAGCAAAGCAAGGGTGACCCAGGCATAGCTCCGTGAAGCAGTGCGTGCAGGGGGAGGTGGCTGCTTCTCCAAGGTCTCCCCTGTTGTAGGTCCTTAGTGAAGGGGTCAGGGAGAAGCCCTACACAGTGATGGCAACACCATGAGACAGTAGTCAAAGCCCCCTTAGTCACTTGCCATGGGGTGGCCTCAGTTACTTGATTCAACTTTCTGTGTCCCCATCTATGAAGTGGGGTCTTGGACCTGCCAGTCTCTGAGGGCATTGGGCTGGATACACCACGTGCACCCACGCATGTGTCCTCCCATCTGTCCCCACTGCCATCTGAGGCCCTACTGGAGATGACAGCGGTGGCTGACTTTTGCTGCAGACCGGAAGCCTCCAAGGCCCTTCCCCTGCATTTCTTCTTAGGAGGAGGACACCCTTGTGATTCCCATTCGATGAATGTACGCTTACTAGGGTAAAGTGAGGCACAGGACGCTAAATAAAATAGCAACCAAGTCAATATCCCCACCCTGGCAGACCGATTTCTGAGCCAGGCTATTAAGGGCTGCGCAACTCAGTGCTCCGTTGTCTGGGGAGGAAGGGACACACCTCATTTATTAGCTGCGTGTCCTCACACAGTGACTAAAGTCTCAGCGTCTCCAACATCAACGTGGGGATGGGATTTCCCATCATTCAGAGATGATACGTAGGAATGATACAGTGCCAAGATGCCACTCAATAGCTCCGAGTGCCTCTGTCTCCATCTCTGTAAGTCAAGGTAAAAATGCAGAATGGCGGTTGAAGATGACCTGGCCCCCAGAGGAATCCCACTTCCTTGACATAAGAGTGTGTCCCTGGGGTCAGTGTCACACTCACAGCTAAAGCACAAGCAGCGGATGGCCAGAAAGCAAGAGTGAGCGTGGACTTTTATTTATTTTTTATTAAAGCCCTGCACCTTTTCCTGCCTACCATAAAAGTGATAACTGCTCATTCCAGGAAATAGGAACATATAAGGGGGGGCGGGGAAGAAAGTTAAACCGTCCACAGTCTTGGCATTCAGACACAACGGCCATTGATACTTTATTGCATTTCCTTCCAGAAGGCTTGGTTTTGCTTTTTTTTTTTTTTAAGTAGATGAAATCATCTTGTGTGTAAATCTTTTATTTTGCCTTTTCTCGCTAAATAATATGATGTAGCGTTTCCTGGGATAATGGCAGCCTCTCTGCCATCATCATTAAGTGCTATGTAGTGTTTCATTATATCTAGCGTGATTTACTTACTCCCGTAATGCTTCTGAATTTCTCACTGGTGTAAGAACGCTATAATGACCGCAATTTTATGCATAAAAACTTATCTGAGTTTCTGGCCATTTCCCCAAGGCCTGGACATTTTTGAAGACTCCCGATGTTCAGTTGCCAAATTGCTTTCCAGAACTGTTTAACGGCACCACGCTTGCACGTGGAGAGTGGGATTTTTTTCCACTATGCTCCTGCTAACGATGAGGATTACAAGCTTTGGAATTCTCATTAATTGCCATCTGATTATTTAAACTTATGGTTCTGTGATCCAAAATGTCATTGAATATTTTTATCATCTCAAGGTTTGAATTTTTCTTTGTGCTTTTTTTTCAATTATATTGTGACGTATATCAAAAGTATGTGTATAATTTAAATGAAAATAGAGTAAATTTATCCACCACCCAACTTACGAAGTAGAACAGTTCCATGCTTGGGAGTGTCCTGGATGTGTCTTTAACTGCTTCCCCCTCCTCCTCTGGTAACCACCGCTGTCTCATTTGGGGTCATTATTTCCTCGATTTTTCTTATAGTCTTAGCACCCACTCCGGATTCCTAAGTAGTAGAGAGAGCCTTGTCTGTCTTTGAGCTTTATATAAATAGAACAGCATTAGAAATATTCTGAGATACATCCTAGTTCCTTACCGAATAGTCTGCCACTGTGTGCCCAAGCTGAGCTGCTGGGGTGAGCCTGGTTCCATCTTCCCTTGTTCAGCCTTAAACTCATTTTAACGTCTGTTATGCGTGTGCCTTCCAGATCATTTTGATTCCTAATCGTCCCTATGACCATTACCAATTCCCTTTTCCCCAACACATTGATGAACGTTTTCTTTTGTAACTCATCACGCCAATATCTAGAACGTTCCGTCCCCCTTACATCATAATTTTTTTGCGTGTTCTTTTGTCATTTCCATGTCCTGTCTTAGAATATTTATACTCGTGCTTATACAACTGGCTATTTCTTTTGTGTTATAGCACACAGTGAGTGCTTGGCTTTGCTCGGCTGCTGAGTGCACAGTGAGTGCTTGGGTCTGCTCAGTTGCTGGGCACACAGTGAGAGCTTGGCTTTGCTCTGTTGCTGAGCACACAGTGAGTGCTTGGCTTTGCTCAATCGCTGAGCGCACAGTGAGAGCTTGGCTTTGCTCAGCTGCTGACCAAGTGCTTCCTGCATCATAGGCAAGCGGATCTTCTCTGCCTGTCCTTCTCCACTGGACCTCAGCCCCACACCTGTCCCGAGACCAACACAGGCTGCAGCCTGGAAGCGAGGTCTCTGGGTGTCGGATTTGACCAGTGGAGGAAGTTGCATGGGATTGGTGGGTGGGAAAGCAGAGGGCGCTCTTCCTCCAGCAGCAGCGTCGGGAGGAACCCAGACCCTGGGCTCTTGATAATGCCACCTTCCTTGTCTCCACTCCTCAGCTCCGGAGGAAGAGCTGGCCTTCTCTTGTGGTCTGGTCTTTGCTCTTCTCTTACACTTATGCTGGTATTTAAGGACAAAAAGGCTTAAAAGGCGAGTGGGCTGCTCTCTGTCTTCAGCGTTTAAATCTGTAAAGCGTGTTTGTAAGAGCGTCCGCAGCTATCCAGAGTCCTGGGCTTCATTTTGACAGATTCACACGTGCGTATGATTTGCTCCATTTCAGCCCTCGGTGCTTCCCCTGTCCGCCCTTGTTCCCTCCCCTGACCCCTTCCTCTGCTTGTCTTCTGTTTGTCTACTGTTTTAATTGGTGCGCTAGAGATAGGTGTGGACGTGGGATTCCTCTGGACGCATCCATGCACGCATGCAGCGTGATTCCATCAACCGCGCTCTGCAGTTCCTCCCTGTCCCACCTCTCTCCCCTCTCCCAAATCCGCTGCCTCTGCTCCACTGTCCCCCCTCTATTTTCATGGATCATCTTTTCCTTTCATTTCTGACTTCTCTTTAGCTTCCACATATGAGAAAAAAATTACACCCTCGAATTTCTGAGCCTGGCTTATTTCACTCGGCACGATGGTCTCCGGGCCATCCATTCACCAGCAAATGACATCATTTCATTTTCAGGGCTGAGTAAAACTGCATCGTGGGTCTACCCCACATCGTCTTGCTTCATTCATGGCTGATGGGCTCCTGGGCTGGTTCCGTAAGTTGGCGACTGTGATTTGCATTGATGGGCAGGAACCCAGTGAAGAGACGGGCAAAGGCGCCAAGCAGACCTTGCTCAGAAGAAGAAATGCAGACAAACAGCAAGTTTACGAGAAAATGTTCAACATCCTCAGCAACAGGGAAATGCAGCGCAGACCCCACTGGGATTCCACGCCACTCCAGTTAGAATGGCAGTCACCAGGAATGTAAATAACCAGTGCTGGCGAGGACGAGGGAAAGTCACACTCACACACCGGTGGTGGGGCTGCCAATTGGTAGGACCACTGTGGAAATCAGCATGAGGTTCCTCAAAAGACAAGGCACGGAACCTAAGACCCAGGTATACCATCCTCGGTATTTTATCCAAAAGAACTAGAATCGGCATATGGTGGCGTCTTGTGAATTCTTTCTCTGCATCCTGTGTATTTTTTTTTTTTTTAGACAGAAGGGACAGTGAGAGAGAGAGACACACACACACACAATTTTTATTCAGTTTTTCATGTGACTTTCATTCCTCAGACACTTCGCTGTGTACGTGGTGCTGGGGTTTGAACTCGCATACCCACACATGCCAGGCAAGTGCTGTAACCATTGAGCCCCTGCTCTAGCCCCCTTGTGTATTCTTTAAGAGAAGTTGACCTTGCTTCCTGGTGGAGAGTACAGACTGGGATCGTCACCCCCTGAGCCTCCCGCCCGTGTGGGCACCGGGGGCAGCTGTGTCTGGGTGCACTGGCCAGACGTTGTTGTCCATTCGGACGGGTTCTTCCACCCTGGGGTCACCCTGTTTGGAGAAGAGGCTGTGGAACTGTCATCTCTCACTGTTTTCTTTGAGTCAGCACCGCTAACCGTGCCCAAGGTCAGATGAGATATTTCCTACAACACCTCGCAATTTCTTAATAATCCTATTTGGGCTCATCGGCTGAAATAGCTGCGGGAAAATGATCAGATCATTATTTTAAACACTGGGGCAATCATGTCAGTAGATGGCTTCTGAGACCACACCATCTCTGCTTTGCTAACTATAGAAGAAAGAGAATTGAGAAAGACGCTTCAGGATTCTTTTTTTACATTTTGTGTAAGAGGATCTCTCAGAATATTCTGAAAGCCCCGCTAGGATCTCTCTGCTTGGCTTTCCACATGCTTTTCTCTTAAGCCTGGCTGGGTTGAGGACATGTTGAGCCCATGTTGGGAGCCCAGCCCTGGGGCAGCCTCTGGCACTTTCCCCACACAGTCTGTTTGGTGTGTAAGGTTTTGGAACATGAAAGTGCACTTGGTGACTCTCAGGGCTCGGTGCCCAGGAGAGTCGGGCACCTTGAGCACCCGTAACAGCAAGACTACTTTAGAAGGAACATGGGGACCATGCCGGGTTTGCTTGGCAAGGTGAACTGAGCGAAGAGTGAAGGGCAGTGTGACTTTGTGCAGGCTGGGGGGGTGGGGAGGGTCGAACACCCAGGCCCCCCACCCAGGCCCCAGCCCTGAGCTTTAGAATCAGGCTGCCTGGGTCTCCATTCTGACTGCTCAGAATCGTGCGTTCTGTGCCTCAGTTTCCTCCTCTGTACAATGTTCAACATAACAATGACCGTGATAATGGTCAGACAGGACCCACTGAGGCAACCCACGTAAGCTCAGAATAAGCACCCGGTGCCCATGGGTTCATCTCCCCTTTCCTGTTCTCCACCTCATTTCCAACCTTAATTAATTGATGGTGAATTATCTAGACTTGGGAGTCAGACGGCCCATTTCGTACCCTCATTCTGCCAGTTTCTTACTGTGTGGCTTTCAGTGAGTTGCGTAACCTCTCCGGGCTTTTCTCTGCTCATCAGCCACACAGATTTAACAGCATTGCTTTCTCCTAGCATTGCCATGAGGATTTAATCAATTTGCAGTACACATTTAGACCTATGATTCTTTACAGGGGAAATTTGCCTCTTGGGGGAGCTTGTGGCAATGTCTACAGACACTCTGGTTGTCAGTAGGGGTTCACGATGAACGTCAGCTGCGTGCACCTGCCGTGCCACACGTGAGGAGCAGTCCCAGGGAGGCCCAGCCTCCAGGTGGCTCCGTCTGGAGTGGTAGATGCAGTGTGCAGCCGTAGGATAGGGCAGGGGACAGGAAGCTGCAAGGCTATTCAGAGCAGCAAGTCCAAGGACAACTTTTGATTTAATTACTCATCTGCTTACTGAAGAGGGCAGGCCTCCAAGGGGACTCCAGCTGGGTGGACGATAATGAGAGTTTGTCAGCTACCTGGCTCAGGGCTAGTGCAGGGGTCTGCGGACCCCCATGGCGAGGGCCCATACAGGCTGGAGAATGCATGGACCACTTACTAAAAACTGCGCTGCCTGCGCCAGAGGGAGGGGCTGCAGCATTGGATAGGAGACCTGAGAAGCCGCAAGATGGACATGACCTTCTCTCAGCCATGACTTGGAACTCTCTGCCCAGCCGAGGAGCAGCCTGTGCAAAGGCCCTGTGGTGGGAGTCTCCCTGGCACATCTGGGGATCAGCAGGAAGATCAGCTGGGAGGGGAGCTTTGGCCCGAAATGCAATCAGTAGCCGGGCCAAGAAAATTCTGGATGGCGAGGTAAAGTGGGTAGATTTTCTGTCTCTGTGGCGCTGACCATGCCGGAAGCACATTCTATTTCCTGGGTGGCTCCGTCCACTGAGCACTGCTCCCTCACCCATTGCCAACAGACACCCATTGCTCCAAGGTGTCTTCAATGCACTGCCCTCCATGCACCACAGGGTGAAGTTGGGTGGTGGTAACTGAGCCCCCAGCTCTAGTCCCCTTGCCAAGGCATCAGACGCATCACTCTCAGACTCCTGGTTCAAGAAATGGAGAGACTGAGCAATTGCTAGCTAACTTCCTTCCAGCTCCCAGATTCCACAAATACCTCGGAGTTTTTGAAGGAGGCTCGTGATAACAATTCCAAAACTGCGCAGCGCTAACTCCACGCCAGGCGCCGCGCTAAACATTTCACACATTATCTTTCTCTGCAAAAGCTCGGCAGCACCCTGGGAGAGCAGAAGTGTCATGTCTGATGCAGGAATGGGGAAACAGAGGCTCAGAGGGCAAAGTGACACACCTAGAGTCGCACAGCTTGCATGTGACGGACAGACGCAGCTTTGCCCAGCTGCACAGCCACCTCTGCAGATTCCACAGCTGTGAACGTGCAGAGCCTTGGAGGGAGGCTCCCATGCAGGGAGCAGATGCGAGCTCTGTGCTCTCACTTGCTCTGCTGCTGGACCTGAGGGGCTGGGAAGACCTGGACGGGTGCTGGGCTCTTTCCAGCAAGCTCACAGCTGGAGTGTTGAGGACGGGCTGAAGATTTTCAGCAGCTGTAAATCCGAGATTTCTCCATGGAGCTGCGTGGGGTACACCAGACCCCCATCAGGGGTCAGGTAGAATCAGACTTCAGCCCCAGACTCCAGGAGGCTCAAACAACAAGACAGAAAACATGGGCTGACACATTCACCTTACCTCTCAGGGTTGCCTAGCAACCGCTAGTGACAAGCTGCCAACTCGGTGATAAAATCGCAGCAGGGAGATCAGAGTGAACCAATTAAAACTTCTTCATTTTTTTTTTTTTTGCATTTTCCTTTTTTCTGTTACCGTAATCTCATTTAGTCTCGACTGCCCTCAGACATGGATTAAGAGCCTGCCAGACCACCGTGGAACTTGCACACATGACTCAGCCCATTTCCCTCCTATGCAGTCAGAAAACATGCTGAGCCCATGCCAGCCACACACAGCACAGGGGCTTCTTGTTCAAATGTAGGTTTATGCACCTGTCTTGGTAAGCCCTGTGGTGAAACTTGAAATTTTCCTGAAGTTAAAGCCAGCTCTGATTTTTCTCCGTGCAGTGTCAGAGCCCAGGTCAAGGCCTGGTGCGTAGTGGGTGTTCAATAAGTGATCGACGGACTGACTGTAAGAATGAATGAATGAGTCAGTAAGTGATTGACAGACGGCATGAATGAATGGATGCGTAAATGAAGAAAGCAGACCCTGGGGACAGTTGTGAAGCTGGCAGCCGCATCGGCGAGCTGAATGTCACTGAGTTATCAGATGATAACTACGACCTGAGCTGTCGTTCACTACACTGGATTTTCTTTTCATGTTTTCTCCTTTATCTCTTCAGCCTTCTGCATGGATTTTAAGCAGCAATAGAAAGAGTCCAACCTCAGACGTGGGGCATGGGCAGGGAGTTAGCAAGAGTGCCTGTTCCTTGTGATTCCCTTCCCTGCCGTTTCCCAACAGGCTCCTGTTCCAACCTCTCTGCTCTGTGTCTCTCCAAACTGTCCCTTGTCACACCTCTGAGATGGCATCACGGCGCAGCCCTTCTGAAGGACCCACAAGGTGTGTGATTTGATCTCCCAGATCACCCCCTTCTTTTCCATGGTGCGACCTCTATGGAGCGTGGGGGATGAGATGAGGGTCTGGACTCTGCTCCCAGATACCTTTATTTTTGCTTAAAAAAAAAACGTGGCACACACAAAAGCCTGGGTGTACTGCCCGTGTGACCTGTGGGTGCTTCAGGAACCCATGTGGGGTGCTGGGAGGACGTGCTCCCTCCTGACTCTGGCACCTGGGGCTTTAGGACCTGCCACAGCCCCGCCCCCATCATCCCTTCCCTCCAGAGCCCTCAGTGAGTTCTTCCTGACGCCGCCTTGAAGTTTTAACATCATGGATTGCTGTACATCTGCCTAGGGCTGGGTGTGTCTGCATTTGATAAGCAAAAGGCAAGAGACCACTAGGACCCCCCCCAACCTGAACCGATTCTCAGCCCTCCAGAGCAGCGTGGCCTCCTTGGAGAGCTCATGCTAACGGGTAAAGGCCCCCATCTTCCCCTCTGGACTTCTGGGGCTTAGGAAAATAAAAATCCACATTGTGCTTTAGAAGACAGCACTCACTGAAAAACGGCAACCGCAGCAAAACTAACTTCCTTCTCGGGAGAAGAAGAGGTCACGGCACCTTTCTGGGTTCCGATTCCTCCCTTGGCTTAGCCTGTGTGGCATGGGTGCGGGGACTAAGGACAGTGTGGTGGTTCATCTTTGCATCAAATCGACTGGGCGGGGGCACCCAGGTATCTGGCGGGGCATTGTTCTGGGTGTTTCTGGATGAGACTGGTGCTTGAGTCCGTGGGTTGAGTCAGATTCCCTTCCCGGTGCCGGTGAGCCTTAGTCAATCAGTTGAGGTCTAAAGAGGATGCAGAGGAGGAGCGGAAACTGGTTATTTTTTTTTTTTTAAGAGACAGAAAGGAGAGTCAACTTTATTTAGTTTTCTGTCTGGTTTTTGGTTCTCCAACACTTAGTTGTGTACATGGTGCTTGTAAGAAAAGAGACGAAAAAATGAAGGAAATAAAGAGAGGAGAGCCGTGGCTGAATAGTAACACAGGTTTATTCTGGAGAAACCTGCGGAGGGTGGACCTAGGGGACGCTGGGCCCCCCTGCCGCTTACAGATGGGGGTGGATACAGAGGGAACAAGCGGTGCATTCCAATGAGGGCCCGAGTCTGTAGGTATTTTGCTGTCTGGCTGAGTGGTTTCTGGTAATTTCCATATGCATCCCGGTGCTGGGGTTGGAACCTGGTCGTAACCAGGGTCCTGGTCCTAATGCATGCCAGGCAAGCGCTCCACCCCTGAGCTGGGACTCCTGTCTTCTGTTCTCAGACTGGACTTGCAGCACCTGCTGTTCATCAGGGGGCACAGAACCTCACACCTTCCACAGTCCTCCAAATCTTCTCCAGAGAACCCCGAGGAATGCAGAGAGTTTGGGAAGAGATGAGGGTGGAGCAGTTATCAGCTCAGCGGGGGGTGGCTAAGGCAGGGACTTCAGGGACCTTCCAGCTCCCCTCTGCTGCTTTCAGTAGTCTATGCATATCTGGGTTTCCTGCTGCTGGTGATGGTTCTGCTGAGGTCTGAACTCACATCCCCTGGGGTCTCTTGCAGCAGACTCTGAGGGACAATGCTTACTGTCGCCTCCCCTGGGGTGAGGATGAGATGGACCTGGCCTGAAATCGCATTCTCCTTTCAATCACCTCCCTCCCTGGCAGGGCCCCTGGAAGCATTTCCTTGGTGGATTCTGTGCACCAGAAAGCTTGGCTCAGAGCTCCTTCTGGAAGAAGCTGCCCGCAGACACTCGTGGAAAACATTGGAAATTTTTCCTGTGATAAGCTGGAAACCACAGCATGTCTTAGTCCAGGGGGTAAAGTGCTCTCATTTGAAAATCCTACCTGCTGGAGCTTGCCAGGCCTGATTGCGTCCTTGTTCTTAGCTGAACCTGCCTGCTGCCCGTTCCCTGGGGTGGGTGGAGACTCCGTGGATTTTCCCACCTCCCAGAAGCCAGCTGTGTCTTCATGCTCATGGATCCCTGAGCATCACTGAAATTGGACAGCTCGCTCCTTCACCCCCACCAAATCCACTTCACTCTCCTGGCAAATATTGACAGACATCCCACTATGTCCCTGTCCACTTAGTCTTTTGACTTCTTGGAGCCCTGAGCTGTTTATGGTTGACCCTCTCCCAGTATCTATGTTTCTTGTATGACTTTGGTCTTCAGAAATTTCTAGGCATTCTAACAGCATGGAAAGCCATCTCAACAAGGGGAATCCATAACAGCTACAGTCAACCTCCCCGGTGACCTCACATCCCCAGCTCGATTTCTAACTGGTTGTCCCAGGGCAAGGTACCAGTTACATAAGACCCGGTATATAATCAGTGCTGGAAGGGACTTCTCTGCGGCAGTCACTGAAGGGTCCAGAAACCATAAGCTGTGCAAATACCTGTCAGGATGCATCAACTATACTTGTGTGCCATCCAGCAAACAGCAGCTTCAGCTAAGAACCGTTTCATGAATGAACACAGGGGCTTTGCTGTATTCTTATGGGTCGTCGTCTTTTTCATTTATTTTTTAAGTGCATTATAGTTTTAAATAATGTTGGAATTAGTTGTCATGTGTGTTCCTAGATTCACTCAATCTAGCAAAGCACTTTGTTCAAAATCCCCCCAGCCCCTTCTACCTCCCTCCTCCTGTCCCCTGATCCCTTTCCTTTCTTCTGGGTCCTATATTGTTCCTAAAAAGCCCAAATACACTGACATAATTCTTATACCTATGAAGAACATTTATATATTTATGGCTACAGTGTATACAGTGACATTTATAACTGCTTGGAATGTACCTTGCTTTATCTCAGTTCCAACATTTCCCCTTCTCCTCCCTTCTTATCAATCCTGGTTATTCTTCAAAATATTTGACCATGGCATTAAACATTTACGTTTTTGTGCAGGTCTGCAGCATCCTT